>JAMKCH010041218.1:0-12724 GCA_023653785.1 Ophioderma brevispina
ATAGCAGAATGCCATGATGTAAACACGATGTAGACTTACAAACCCTCATAGGCCTATCATTTCACATCGTAAGCTCATTTACCTTACAAGGTCTCTCTAACCTAAAATCATAACTAAAACCAAGCTTAAAAAACAGGGTGCTACACTCTATACTTTAGGACTTCATAAATCTAGGACTTCCACAAATCTTGCTGCCGAGATCTATTTTGGTTTATTCCTACAAAATTTCATAATGCTACAATTGATCGAGTCTAGGCATACACATGTTACAAATACAGAAGTCCTACACCTGAAATCATAAAAAAACCAAACCCTTAAGTTTTGAAACTCGTAGTCAAAAACAACAAAAATGAGAATCCTATTGTACTCCTCATCCGATCGCATAAGCTGGACTTTAGGGTCCATCTCTGGCACTCTTTACTTGTACTAAAAAGGCAAGTAGGCTTTGCTTTATTTAGTTCAAACCATGCTTAATAACTGATGAAAGCGCTTAATCTCTAAATCATTAAATTATTATAACAGAAAGATAAAATCCTTTCTTTCTTTTCTAAATAATTCGCACTATGAAATTCAAAATAATGTTTAGATTTTGTCACAAAAAGTGGACCCTAAATAACACTAAGGTATAAAACCACTAGCTTTGCATCTGTGTTTATTTAAGGTCTACTTACCCATAAATGACATTATGCCTATTCATATGCCTTAAGTGATAGTGATTAATGCTCTTTTCATCAAAATTATTCCCAAAACCCCAGGTAGCACCCAAAATTAAGCATAAGCAAAGTCTGATGAGATTAACCACAAAAAGATCAAGTATTTTGATCATAGTTAATCGAAATCGGCGTCCTACAATAGCTATCCTCTCTGAGTTTCTCAAAAATTAGAGAAACTCCTGTTTTTTTTCCAACATTCTATTTTAAAATTGGTTTTGTTTGGAATTTGTTTAAAGTTAGCAAAAACTTACAATCCCTGCCCGCGCTTTTAATTTGCAACCCGCAAAGAGGGAACTATTGCGTTGTCTCAAACAAATGGACATTAATGTTCCATGAAGACAAGTAATGGCTATTTTTAACCTTCGCTTTCTCAATTCCAAACCCGATATTCCTTGGATAACCGAACACGGGATTGCGGTAACTCTATCACCCACCCCCTCTTACCATCAGGAAGTAGCCGATTGGTATCTTCCTATTTCCATCTCCAGTGCCACCGGCCATACACGAGGACCTCAGACGCGATGCACTTGTCAATTTCATCCTTCACTTCCTCACCGAGATCTACAAAGCCATGAAACCTCTCTCCGCATAAGACCATTCCACTTGCTCTTTGATGCCATTCCATCTAGCATTAAAATCGAATGCCTTCCATGTTGGACGCCTGCCTCCATCCGAGATTTGATAGAATCAATGGCTGGGGATGAAACAGCCTGTGAGCATTTCAAATATTTCCCAGCCATTTTCTGATGGATGCTTCACACGGCAGGATGAAAGTTTGCCTGAGGTGTCTGTACGCAGCTGGGGAATAGAAAAAACATTGATGTAGCAAAATCCTTCACCTCATCTGTGAAGCGATGACCTTAGGATGACGATTGCGTTTTCCTCCTACTCATTCAGAAGCAATGCCAGGTCAAACCACCTGAAATCTCTCTCTTATATGTTGGCGACAGTGGGTTTCAAGAAAGTTGTTGTTCTTAAGTTCTTGAAGGGCCTTCCCTGCACCTTCACAAGCTTTGCCTTCGTTCACGACATGTCTGTTGACAAGTTTGAAGCTTTTTTTTCCTCTTTAGTGCCTGGATTGGTTCATTTCATCACTTTCAGCAAAATCATCTTCTTAGCTTTCTTTTGGTTGGCTGAAACCTTCTCTTGGTTTGTTGCCACCAAAGATATCTGTTAGAATTTAACGGCGACGTAGCGAGGTTTGAAGAATTATCAGTCTAAATCCTAAACATACACTTTTAGATTTGAAATCGGACTGACTGAGGAACCCCACTATTTCAGTGTAGGCTGGTTTTGCTCATTATGCCTTATTTGTGCAATATCTGCATGTGAGCCTAGGTTATTGGCTACTTACCAAGGACACATCTTGAATTGACTACTAATGGCCCTATACCACAATCATCACAAACACATATCTCGGCATGGATGTTTACGGATCAAAGTTTGTTATCTGGCAATCTGAGGTAAAATAAAAAAAAAAATGATGTTATAATTCAAAGCACAAAAAATTACTTTAAATGAGTTCATAAATTGTATCGGATTTTTCGTATTCAATTGAAACGATAACAATACCAATGGTCGAAGCATAGCATACCAAATACCTTTCCATTGTTAGATTGGTCACTATTATTAAGAAAATAGCAGGGTTTCACAACATTCGTGTAAAATAAAATCTGGTGAGGCGTTTTTGCCAAAGCAATTTTGTTTTGCACACAATGTCAGTGAAAAACAAAGTTTACGATTACCATTTCTAAATATAATCTTCTGTTTTCCTCCTTCGTATGTCGATTTTGTCAAACTCCATTTAATTAGAACACAATGTTAAACAATTAAATGTAGTAGTAGTAAAACAATAATATTCAGGTTGTTACTAAGTTCAGTAGTACATCCGGTCTCCATGAGTCCCTGAACATTATTAATAACAATAAATCGAAGTACATTTAACATTAGTATAATAGATACATAAAGTGCAACTATGCACAGTGAAAAATGCAAACAATATCTATACTAGGAATAGGCCGCATACAGTATCTTGTGTTTATCGTTTTGCGTTATTCTTTTTAGTTTTTAAGTATTTTCAGAGAAGCAAAATTTGATATTTTGACGTTTACTGCGTGTGATATCGATCATCATCAATATGCAGAATATCGTCTTCGAGATGTCGTATTTACGTTGATCAGCGTGAATATTTCTCAACAAGATCTGCTATGTGGTTAGTTTCTGCGATTTCCTCTCGGTATTCAAAAAGAAAGAGAATCTTTAAAACCACACACCGCACAACCGCAACACACCACACACACACACATCCCAACCACTCACTGTAAAAGAGCCACCGTATTTTTACGGTGAAACCTATCATAATTACGGTTATTGTAATTACGGTTCATTTACATGCAAATGTTTTACGGACATGGACCATAAAACTAACAAAAAAATGAGCGTTTACATTAACACTTAAGTGACCAAGGGGGGAGTTCCTAGGGACCCCAAAATTGGTTTTCGCCGCTGGCAGCTTAGCGTGGGGTGTGCGCCGAATTTTTTGAATTGTCTGACTTTTAATGCGCTTCTTTCATACAAAAAAATAAAAAATCGGCCAAAGCCGTTAATGAGTTAATTAGTGGGTGGTCCCATGGAACCCCTCCCACCTGGGCACTAACGGAGTCCATTGAGAATATTTTTAAAAATTAAGAATAAGAACCGATAACCAAAGCAAAATTTTTTGCTGATATAAGTTCACACATACAGTAAAGTAAACAATTATTAACATTCAAACGAATGAACCCTTTATGTGCTGAAAACAAACAATTTCTCATGTACGTTGCCAAACCGTTACTGGACAAACTCTATGGGACAATGATAGTGTATTTTGCCAACACCGTAAAAAATAACAAGATTCCTAAAACCGCTGGTTTTGTGTTAAATATAAGTAATTGGGTCTTTCTAAGAATAGATATCAACATAAAATAATTTTCAAAATGTTTGATGTCAAGTGCAAGACTCGTTATGAATTTTCATTCTTTTGCCCAATTTTCCGCGTGTTTTGTTGAAAACAAGGTTTTTGCCCCTAATGTTGCACCCAAAATAACAAATCTCATTTTTTATTGCGATATGTGGGTTTGTCTTATCATCCTTCACATGTGTATAAATTTCGTGCAAAAATTCCCTCGTGAAAGTGGTTCCTATGGGGGTCCCATGGACCCCCCCCCTTTGGCACCAACGGGAGTGAAAACCCCTTGGTCCTTAGTGTTAAATACGGTAACAGATTTTACAGTAGATTTTAATTTTGACCGCCTTACAGTATTTTACGGTATTTTTGAACCTTAAACACTTATTTTTAGGGTTTTATTTATGGTATTATTTTTTTGGTAAATTGAAACTTTTCAGTAAACTTCGGTATTATTTTACGGTTTCACGGTGTATCTTTTACATTGCCCCCAACCCGCAACACACACAGCACACAAACGCAACTTCTTAAAGGTGCAAACGAGAGATTGATGCATCATATATTGTGTCCTTAAATTCCTCTTAGGCTTAAGCTATCCACAAATCATTGGTAACGGCTTGTGGGTGGGTCAGGATTTATCAAATGAGTGTGCGGAACCTGGGGCCGCGTGTATCCATGATACGGACGCTCCTAACATGGCCCGCTTTTGAGGCTGGGGTTTTCACCCTACTCTTATTCGACATGACTTCGATTACAGTTGTGAACCTCTCGGTACAACGGACCGACGGTTAACGTCCCCTCCGAGGACGGAATGCTTTCATGACCATTTGCCAAGTTAACCAGTTAACCATGGAGGAGAGCGGTTTTCTTGTATTTAAACATAAGCTGGTATACAGAAGATCCAGCATTATAGTACCCCACCCGAAAAATCCCAGCAAGTGCCACGACCCCACTGTATTCGAACCCGGGAATTTTGTTGGTAAATTTGCGCCACAGACAAGCACCCTAACCGCTTGCCAGGCCTCTCCTCTCCCACGCGTGTCATTATGTATTGATTTCATAGATAAGACCCTCAATAGATTTCTTAACTTGTATTTGACTTGAAAGTGGGAACAAAAGGCGTTTTCATTGCTAAAAAATTTCAATATAAAACATCGCTGAATTTGTAACCAAGAAATGAATTTATACTCCAGTATCATTGTTTGGGACAACCTGTTTGTGAGATTCTCTTTGCCCCCTTAGTTAAAACACGTACATACATGGATTTTTTATCACACAATAGCAAAAAAAACCCTATTGTCAAAACAGTACACGCAGTGTAAAAAAGACTTGACTTGACCGGGGGGGGGGTTTGCCTTTATTCACCAGGTGGATAATGATGCGTGAACATGGACTTTCAATGCACGTCCACCGACTAAAAACTACCCTAACAAGCATTTTTGCCTGTTTTTTACTATCCTAAAAAAGGAAACAATGCATTTGTCTTGATATAAACCTTATAAACTTGAATTGCTTTACTTCCGGAATTCCGATTCACAGTAATTTTTTTATTATTTTGTCTAGAGCTCCTTAGTGTGAGTTTACAATAGCTATAATGATCCCTAAACACTACCTAAATTTAAAGTTAAAACCCTTTTTTTCCATATTTTGCTGTTTTTACATCCTAATGAATGTACGCGCTACTCGCTTGCAAAAAAGGACCCTTTTAACCGTTTTTTTTTTTTTGGGGTTCACGCATCATATCCACCCTTGAATACAAGTGTCCCCCCCGAACACGAACCACGCTGTTTTTAAGTGTTTGTTTGATTTTCTCTCACTCACAAAACAACAAACATCACACATACATAGACACACATACTCATATTGGCCTCGATGGAGATGGGTTGTGGGAAATCTCCCCACCGATTCACAGCTCCCAGTTCAAAATGTCCCCAGGACGAAAATGAGATGATAAACCTACTACAAACCTTTACGGGACATTCCCATTTCCAATAAACAGGGCCCGAAAAAATAATACACTACCAGTGACATCCATTTTGAAACTAATGATTTTCAGTTAGTGTCATGATAGATTCCAGCACCAGTCACCTGGAATTTTTCTATTATCTCTGAACAATCATAGTTTTTCACTAATGATGTCATCACCAACCCAATATTGATGTGTCTCGTCCATCCTGTAGACTTACCCAAACCAAATCAATTCCAGTTCCTGGACCTTCTATGGCCGGGGAGGGGGGTTTCTTGGATTTTTGGTCGGGTATCCATATGCTTGTTTAAAAAAATAGCTACCATGTGATACACTACCCGCTACCGGGGTATCCACATTCAACCAACAATCAATTCCAGTCCGCTAATAGTGGTTTCCAATTTCATGTTGGGTGATTGGGTTGTTTTATTGATGCGGACAGGAAATTAACTTAATATACATGCGGGCCTAGCTGTAAACGTAGTAAATTGTTGTCTAATTGATAAAAGTTTTAATACTCTACGCCCAGACTGTGTATGCCCCCCCCCCCCCGGAAAAACCTGAAATTTCTTATATGGCGCTACCTGATTTTTTTTTTAACACTTAGGCGACGAGGGACTAGTCTAATCCAAATTAAAATGTCCATAATTCCAATCTGAAAAATCAAACGAAAAAATTAAAATTTAAAACATACAAGTCCCTGGATTCGAAATATCGGAATTTAGAGTATTTTGATACTTACTTTGCCTTCTAAATGGTGTGCCCCCTGGACCAGCAGTGCTTTGAAGATCTCTCATAAATATCCTCGTCTCTGAAGTGCCTAGAACAAAGTCTAGACTGCTGGTAGGGACGAAGATAAGATGTTGTTATTTGCAGATGATCCATCCAGACCTTTCGGGCTTCGTCTCTTTTAGGAAACCTATTAAAGACCAGAGAAGCAATCATTTGATGTGGCTAAATAAAGGTGTGAAAATACATCAGTAATCCCTCACACACAACACCCACACACACACACACACACACACACACACAAACAAACACCCACACCCAACCCCACATACACACACACCCACACACTCACACACACACACCCAACACAATAGACCTAAAGGGTTAATTATTTTTAATGTTACTAATAATGTGTATGTGTGCACAAAGGCCATATATTTAGCAAAAATGACTATAGGCCTAGCTCCTAGATTTTTAAAATATTCTCGGCCGACTTTCGCTATATGCCCGGGGAGGGGTATTCCATGGACCCCCACTAATTAACTCATTAGCAGTAAGGCCGATTTATTATTATTATTATTATTATTATTGTTGTTGTTGCATGAAGAGAAGCGGATTTGAAAGCCAGAAAATTAAAAAAAAAAAAATAGAGGGAAAATCTCATCCGTAAATCGGCAAACACGCAAAATGAGTCACTTCAGTGTTAAAGAATAAAATATTATCCTTGGAAATTACAATCTTGCTTATTAGTCCATATTACTTATAGTTACACCACATTTACCCTAGTTTAGATAGAAACGATAAGGTCCCTTAAAACTAATTTTAGTTTCTCCTAACAGTGCTCTGTAAAAAAAATGGGGTGTTAAAATTTTAACACCAAGTCGGTGTCAAGCTTGTTTGTGTTAGTTTCTGGTGTTGAAATTTAGGATTTAACACCACTCGGTGTTGCTGCATAACTTTATTATGCATATTGGTGTTATGTTTATGATTTGTTAGAGGCAAGCAGTTTGCAAAAAATAGCAAAATCAATCATTTTCTACTAAAATATCACACGTTACAAATATAAATGTTAACACCAAAACTTGGTGTTAATTACCACCAGAGGGAGTGGTCCCGTATTGACTCCAAGAGAGTGTTAAATGACACCTGTAGTGTCAATTTGGCATCCAACAGTGTTAAAAAAATACCGGTAATTAACACTGACTGTGGTGTAAAATTGATATCAAACAGTGTCATCTAACACCAAAATTTTGTCTTAATATAACACTAACATGATGGTATTTAACACCGAATGGTGTAAACTAACACTTACACTAGTGGGTGCAGTCCCCTCTTGATTCCATGATGGAGTTAACACCCATTGTGTTAAAGTTAGCACCCCAGTTTTTGCAGTGTGGCCCCTGAAAGTGAGGCGGGAGGGCGGTTTTCATTTTTTATTTTTTTAAGATATGACACTAAAAAATATGGCTGTTTTCACTGAAAATTGATATTACCACTAACTTTCAGTCGCATCAGAAAAAATGGCGAGGCTTTTTTTATTTTAAGTTTACAAGGAATATATAGACCCCCTAAAAGTCTCTAAAATCACATGAAAGTGACGGTGATTATTAGGCCTATCAATCATCACAATTTCAGAATTGAAAAATATTAATTTAAGAAATTTGAAAAAAAAATTGAACTAATAGGCCTATCCCAAAAAGTGAGCAGGGAGGGCTAAGAATCTAATCATTTTTATGCGGCCTGAATAGTAGAGTAAACAAGAAAGGCACTATGTCAACAAAACCAATTTTTAATCCCTTGACATGGTGATGATATGGAGTTACGTTTTTAGTGTACTTGGATTTAAACTAAGAGTCGGTCTAAGCCTAAACAATAAAACAAGATCTTGACATAGGCTCGTCATGCTAGGGGTTTAAATGGCGACCTCTACTCACTGTTACAAGCCCGGCAAAGTTCCTGGCTAAGCCTATTTAAAAAAATAGTAGGATAGTGGCCTAGCCCAGTTTTGCCGGAGAAGTCCCGATGTTAAAACAGGCAAAGAGCTATATAGGCAATTATAGCTTCACTGTTATGCCCCTCTTGGACGGGGCTGTTTGCTGTCTCATTAGACCTATGTAAGCTACACTATAACTTCACTAGTACCGTGAGACTTATAAACCTATCAAAAGGGCCTTGGTATAATAAAACCTATAGCTCGGTAATCGAAGGCTAAGCCCGGCAAGATCCCGAATAGGCTAATAGTCCTATGTAACCGTGTGACTAGTAAGCTTACTATATGCCCTAGTAACTACTACTTGTAACTGTAATCCCGGTAGTAATGATATACTATTATTGCCATTGGGGTTGGTAGTAGTCTACATATTTTGTGATCCCACTTTTGCCTAGCCCTACTTAGAATTCCTGATAGCCTAATGCATTTGATCATGTCTTTATCCTGTTATCCCGTTTTGCTACTTCAATCTGAGTCGAAAAGTGAGGTCACAAAAATGTACCAACCCGTAGTATTGCTTGGTTAGGCTCCGGTTTCGCTAGCCTAGCTTGTCTACTATGCCTAGCCTACCCCAGGGCGTGGGTTTTTAATACTTTACAGTTTACTTTGGCCTGGATTCTCATTCATAATCTCTGCAAGAACGTGAAATAGGCAAGAGCGTATCCTAGCCTAGTATATGAACACGAGTGCGACCTCTACTGGCCTACCACCCGGCGACCACGGCATAGGCCTAATCGTCGTTTGCGGGATCGGTTGTAACTTGTAGTTACCTATACTGGCATGCTAGGCCTAGCCCTAGCCTTGGAATGATTGTTGATTGGTCAATTAATGGCAGGCTAGCTCTTTTTAATGACGATTTAACTCAAAATAAAAAAAACCTACGATCATGACATACATCCTGTCATGTGTTGGTACAAAAATTAATATGCAATTGCTCTCAATACATCGTGTTCTCATTTGATGAATACAATATCCTTGCCATAATTTGTGACTGAGAGTTTTACAGTTGAGGGACTTTCCCTATGGTGCTTATATTGGGTGCGGGTCGGCACCCCCATAACGATACATGGTGAGACATTTAATACCCTCTTTGTGAGGACATGTTAGATGACTTCAAGTGCAGATGACATGGAAGAGCCCTAAACAACATTACCATAACAATGTGTAAGCCACCATCATGACCATGCCGATTACCCCGAGTAAATCGCAGTTGCAGTGCAGTGCTGTCAGATCCACTCACTCACATAAGAAGCTTAAGCTAGCTAGGCCGCTGTTGCGTGTAATACCTCCGCGTAATTTTGTATACGGCGCGAAAATTACGCACGTACACTGCGCGAGGAGGTGGTGCGAAATTAGTGCGTATAGCCACTCTCTCCCCAATCTCCCTGTTGTTATGGTGACCTAACTTCAATACAACCCTGCAGCGGGGTGCGTGGATAGCGTTCTCTTCTTATTTGTCTTATTTGCTTCCCCGTCGGATTCGGGTATAAAGCTTTGCTCTAGCTGCTGACCCGGGGGGTTCTTGGGTTTTGGTCGGGACCCCATGCTCGTTCCAAAAAAAGAGGGACTAGCTGCAAATGCGGGACTCCGCTAGGGTATCAAATTCACATAATCAAGTTCCAGTCCCGCTAGGGGTATCAATCAGGTAAGATTGTTACTGGCTCATTGAAAAACATGGGAAAATTACCTTTAACAGTCAGTAAAATAACCCTGCAGTGTGTAATTGTTCTTACAGTAGTCAGTTTATTTTTTCTCATATATTGGTTCTTTAAAAGGGTATATTTTCTATTCACGTATTGAAAACGGATCCCGCTATGGGTATAAATTTACCGCAACATGAGTCCCGTTTTAGGGGTCCTATTTTCACCGAACGGGTATAATTACTGAATACTGGTCCCGTTAGGGGTATATTTTCACTGAAAATTGGTCCCGTTAGGGGTCCGACTTTCAGAACCCATGGAACGAGCATTGTACCCAACACATTTGAGAACCCCCCCCCCCCCCTTGCTTGCATGATTAGTAAGATTAGCCGAATTTTTTGTTGTTACCCAGCAGCACAGGTACCGCTTGCATGACATGTGATGTTGCCTGAACTTAAGGGTTTGCGTCGTCAGAGAACCTACTTTTCCAGATCAATGGCCAAATATGTCATAAATTACGTTTATTTTGACACCGGGCGTTGTCAGATCCGAGACGCATATGCACTCCTTGATGCGTACCAGCGCGTTGATAAGGCGCGATCGAACGCTAGTTTTCGCTAAACGCCAGACGCTTCTCTTGTGGGCCAGAACAAAATGAAATCGCGTTTACTTTTCGGTTTGTCATGTTCACCAATCATTTTAGCATTTACTCAAAATACTTGTCGCAGCAACAGTAGGCCTATTTGCTTTATTACCATTTAGTGCCATGAAATGCATGCGGGGGGCAATTTTCATGTTTTGTTTACACTCAGTTTTTAATTATTATCGTATAAATTGTTTGAGTGTGGTTCAATGTATAAGGAATACTACATCTAAATTATGCTTATATTTTTTATTTAGTTATTTACTTATTCCTTTAAGTGTCTAGGGATTGTGTTTCATATGTCATAAATCTCCGAAAAATGATTACCGAGACTGTGTAAGCGTCCATATGCAACGTAAATTTGACATACTCAACCCTTTTTGAGTAAAAAATATATAAATGATCATAAGAACCAACCTTGTGGGGGTTCTTTGTAGAACCAAAAAGGTTCTGTTGCCAAGAAAATGGTTCTTTTAGAATCTAAACTCCCAGCACCTTAAGGTATGTTAATAAAGCACCCTTCAGCGGTTCTTGTAAACAGAACGCAACATATTTTTTGGCAACGACATATTTGAACCAAGCGTTTATCACTGCCTGTCAAGTTGCAAAAGTTACACTTTAGTATGGGTTAACCTGAAAGTTTTTTAGAGATATAATCAGCTGAAATTAGTGTTCATCTTTGCAACATCGGACATAAAAATGGCGCATAATCGCCGTGTATATACTACGGAAGCTGCATTCATGAGATTTTGCAGGATCAATACGTGATTATGACTTTTTTGGACTTAAAAGATGATATTGAATCACTTGAACTAATGGACATCGATAAGACTTGAAATTGATGACCATCTATCTAATTTAGGCTGATGTTTCCCAGGTACAAGAGCCAGAATGGACCAATCATACTAACACACAAATGTTGGTTATAGTGAAATGTGATGGGAAAATAGGTCTCCCGCAAGATTCCGCATGATAACTGTATGACGAGGACGAGTAACGAGGTCAGTAGATCATACCGAAAGCACCAAAAGTGGTACCAAACAAAAGCTTGTGATCTTTGTCTTCATCGTATCTATCTATAACATTTTTTCTACTTCAATTTAGAAATTTGATAAATTCAAGTAGAAAAGCATATGCCCCCCTTTCCTATTCATATGCAAATTATCCGTAGGCAGCTATTGTATCACATAAAATATTCAGAGTTCAAAGGGTTAACTTTTCAAAACATACGTAACCTATACAAAAGAACGCAAAAATTCATAGAGGGCGATTTTCCACTTCTTCTGCATTTACGCACGCGAATTTGTTAAGCGTTTGCAAAATCGCGTAGAACTTTGTATGTTGCCTAGGACGAGTTCTAAGAACTCGCCTATTAAATTACCGCGTCTCATCACCTTTCACGCCCCCATTTTTTTTTTTTTTTTTTTTTTTTTTTTTTTAACCTTTCTCAACATCTATCTTTAATATTGACCCAAATACGAAATCACAACCATATCTGTTGACAAATGTCACGTGTCCCCATGAGGTACTTGTTTGGGGAAAAGTAACGTCATAAACTTCATCGACACGCGCCAACACATTCTGTAGTCTTATTCATATCCCTTTTGGCGGGACCCAAATAAGTACAAGATTTCATGGGTAGGCATGAGACGAGTGAAATGCCATCATAACTTGATGCCCGCCAAGTATTTTGGCTACTTCCTAATCTTGCTGAAACTCAGTAATCTTGCTGACGAAAAAGAGAAGCTATTTACATAAATGGAATCATTCATTTCTTCAAATTTTGAATAATTAATTATAACAAAATCCTCAATCAGGTAGTTTTAGCCCACTTCACTTGTTTATAATTCAAATTCGGTTCAAATTAAAATGAGATATGCGCCTATAGATAGAAACACCGATCCTACGGCGCTTCATAAATTGTTGATATGGATACTCGCGGTGTCCTGAAATAACGCAACACGGAATCTTCCCAAATCACAAACATTTTCTTTTTCTTTTTTTTTTTTTTTTTTTTATTCCCTGTACGTAGGAGGCCTGGCGGTAAGAGAAGACATACAAAATGCACCGCCAGCCCCCCTGCACAAAACTTGAATATA
>JAMKCH010041219.1:0-48884 GCA_023653785.1 Ophioderma brevispina
AGGTATTATAAAATGCTGCCTTTGTGTACATAGGAGGTGTTAATGTCCCTCTCTGCTTTTGGGTATGTTATTTTTATGTGTAAAATATTTAATAAAAACAATAATACCTGACATTTGTAAAGCCCCTTTTCCGAAGGAGTCAAAGCGCTGTTGCCTATTATTATTACGCTGCCATCAGGAAATAATCACAATCATTTCGCTACATCTAGGCCGGCAGCTGGCCAAGCGTACATCCCTATCAGCACCTATATTCCCCATAACAGCTCCCCAGATTTCGCTTGGGTAAACGAGGCAATTGAGATTAAGTATCTTGCCCAGGGACACAAACACGTTGACTACAGCGGGGCTCGAACTTACGATTTACAATGGTTTTATGATCATGAGTCCTGCGCTTATCCACTGTGCCACACATATTCTTCCAATGGCCTTGACTATAATTTGTGAGCCAATTGAGGAATTTCATATTTTTTTTAAAATGTGCCAGTGCTTCTTTAAATTGAAAGGAAGCATTATCTTCATTTCATCTTTATTCTCAGCATTTATGTAGATGCAGTCACCGCAACAGGATACAGGTACATGCCCACCATCTTCGATTACCGCGCATTTCCTAATCGTGCACTGACCTGGTTTTGTAGAGGTAGTCGACAACATTCCACAATGTGTGTATGCACAATCATTTGTGCATCTTCTATACTAGTTAGAAAGGAATTTGAAACCCTCTTTTCACATACTAAGGGTGCCTTAACCCTTTGCTATCTCAATCAGAAAAGGATGGGAGAGGGGGTAGCTCTAGCTAACACACACACTCTCTCTCTCTCTCCTCTCATTTACTCTCCTCTCCTCGTCTTTCTCTTCCTCCCTCTCTCTTTGCTCTCCCTCCCTCACTCTCTCTCCCTCTCCACTCCCTCTCTCCCAATCCCTCCCTCCCTCTCTCCTGGTGCTTCCCTCCTCCCTCCCTCCCTCCCTCCCTCCCTCCCTCCTTCCCTCCCAGTCACTTCAACTTAAACAAAATTCTACTTTGAATATGGTGCAGAATCCAAAACAATGTCACCAAGCTTTGTACCAAGTAATACCATTGTTAATCTTGTGTAAGACAATTTTGGAATTGTAATTCCACAAGTCCCCTTATTGATTTATTTCTCCCATCTACAGCTACATACCTCCTTCCAAAATGTTAACCTAGCCCCCCCCCCCCCCCCCCAGGTTATGCAGTGTTCGATTGGGTTAGGATTTGATTTCTCATAAAAAATAATTTTCACATCTGCAGTATAAGCAACATGAATAATATCCAGAATGCAAAAATACTTCAAATACGTCCAAGATATGAACAATTGGATTACTTGCCATGAAGTTGGCTTACACTTGATTTAAGTCCTCTTTACATCTCTGTTGCTACAATGTACAGTTACAAATGGCCATGGCAACAGTCTAATGGCTACATGGTGTCAATACCACACTGTTTCTTCAAGGAGTTTGTGTTACCTCCCAGTTTCACTGCATAAATGGATATGGAAACCCTACTGGAGCCTGATTTAAAGGGACATGAGGATATTTGCTCAAAGCATACATATCACAACACAACCGTCACACCCCTTTCAAAGCAATAACAGCACATTTTTGAAGAGCACCTCCAATTTTCAAAATTTGATATTTTTGCACAGTTATGTTGGTAATTGTCTAGGAAACTAAACCTGCGAACGAGAATGCTAAAAAATGTGTATTTATCATAAAATAAGTGATTTTGTAATTAGAATTGGGATCTCATATTGTATTTAACGGCAGAGCTGGAATGCTAAGGTTATGTCCGTCCATGATGAAATAGTGCTACCTCAAGAAAATGACCTCTAACTTGACTTGCCTGAACCAATAAAAGAATAGATGAGCGTAGACATGTACATGGCGCTATTTCCCGGCTATTTCATGTACATGGCGCTATTTCCCAGTTATTTCATATTGTAAAGTCATTTCCAGCAGCCGTTGAATTATTATCAGAGATCTCTGATATTAATTATTCTAAAAATCCCTTCGTTTGCAACACATCTGTGGACACCTTTGAGCTTAACCATTCACAGGTATAGTTTACTAGCCAGTTACCAATGCAAATGTGTAAAAATCTCACAATTTTTGAAAAATTGGGGGCGCTCTTCAAAAATGTGCGATTATTGCTTTAATTCCAAAGGATCACCTGAACTGGAAAGTAATTTTTATGTGTATTTGCCTAAATTCGCTAATTAGTTAGACAGGGTAAATTACAGACAAGCATAAATCAGCACAAAATTATTTTCAGTTATTTTCTACTTAATTTATAGCCACTTTTAAGATTTTTTATAACAATCCCTTAAAAATGTTAATAGTGCTAATCAAGCACAGGGACACCACAAACTTAATTAATCCACCTTCCACTTAGCGTAAGCATATTGATTTCTGATCAATACGAATGGTGTGCGTATCCAAGGCACAAATCAAAATGTGCTTAGATGCTAGTGTAAATACAGGTAGTTCCAGTGGATTAAGGTACAGAAGGCGATAGTGCATGATTTGTGCCCTGTCTGATTTTACCTCACGACTTTAATTTTTCCAATTGTTTAACGTTTATGTACTTACCTAACGCTATAAGCCACAAAACGACATCTTTATGTTAAAAATAACAATTCACAGAATATCACATTGTCGTCAGTTTATTCTATCAAGCCCAGATGACAGCAAAATATACCCACAATCAGATCATATGCACAACACATGTGGTATGATACATGACCATCATCGGTTGTTCATGAAGTATCTTGAA
Organism: Ophioderma brevispina; assembly: GCA_023653785.1. NCBI lineage: Eukaryota > Metazoa > Echinodermata > Ophiuroidea > Amphilepidida > Ophiodermatidae > Ophioderma > Ophioderma brevispina. Next base: position 2,789 of record JAMKCH010041219.1, read on the forward strand.
ATGTGCTGTTAAATTGTCAGACAGTTCGCTTGATCAGTGATGCGGTGAAAATAAATTCATTAGAAAAATAGCAAATGACGGTAACAGGCTCATTTTTCTAATTCTGTTTAACCTGCAAATATCAGAGGTTGTTTTATGTATATTGTATTAAACCATTTTTGAATGCTGTCATTTTCTGAAATCTTCCAATTACTTTAATCCCCCTAGGACTACCAGCCTATTGATTGGATATTCATACCTGTGGATGTAACCAACCAACCAGAGACTGAGAAAGAAAAGCTAAAGGTATAATAAAGATTTATAGAAAGTCTATTTTTATTGTGTCGATGGGCAAAAAAATCCTATGCATTTGACCTTGAAATATTCACAGCTGTTTGACCCCATACAAATTTAAGCAGTGGCGATGCAATTTTGACAACTGATATAAGTAGGGACCTGCAAGAGCTATCATCTCTGCAAAAAAATCAGACAAATCAATTGCGGGAATCTTCCCAAATAGGCCTAAAAGGTCATGATTTCTAAGTTATAGCGCCCTCTATATGCCCATTCTCCATAGAAAGACGTGCAAAACTAGATTTTTAAGAAAAATCATATTTGCCCGCAATGAAATTTCATAAAATTTACACAGAAAGTAGTTTGTGGACTAAATATTCCAAATCAGTTGTCAAAAGTGTGTCGCCGGCAATAATTTTTCTTTTATTCTAGTTTTATCACAATAAATGAGACTTTCAAACAGCTGTGTACTGATTGTATATTCATAAAGATATAATTAACTAAACAGAGACAGAGAAAGAAAAGCTAAGGTACATAGAGATTTATAGAAAGTCTTTGATTGTGTTGATGGTAAAAAGAAAAACCTCCTATGCATTTGAGATAAAAACTCCTTGAAACAGGAAAATGGGTACATAAGGCGACAAAAATTTAATGCCTATTGCAAATATGTCTAGAAGGAGGGGGGGAAAATACTTACCTAATGATGCAAATATACTTAGTGCACTTTCTCCGAAAGATGCCGAATATCTCCGAAAGTAATTTATACATAAATTTACCACCGTAAGTATGACATACCGCCCATCCCCTTTTTTTTTTTTTTTTTTTTTATAGCGCCCTCTATATGCCCATTCTCCATAGAAAGACGTGCAAAACTAGATTTTTAAGAAAAATCATATTTGCCCGCAATGAAATTTCGTAAAATTTACACAGAAAGTAGTTTGTGGACTAAATATTCCAAATCAGTTGTCAAAAGTGTGTCGCCGGCAATAATTTTTCTTTTATTCTAGTTTTATCATAATAAATGAGACTTTCAAACAGCTGTGTACTGATTGTATATTCATAAAGATATAATTAACTAAACAGAGACAGAGAAAGAAAAGCTAAGGTACATAGAGATTTATAGAAAGTCTTTGATTGTGTTGATGGTAAAAAGAAAAACCTCCTATGCATTTGAGATAAAAACTCCTTGAAACGGGAAAATGGGTACATAAGGCGACAAAAAAAATGTTTTACTTGCAGGCGGACCTTTCAAGTAGGGTCGGTCAGTCAGTCGGGCAATTCCCCCAGGTTGAAATTGGCTTAAAATAGCCCCAAAATCTGGAAATAAAATCTTGAGAAAAAGCGAACAATTTTTACAAACATATTTTTTTAATTCAGCCAAATTTATAAGTTTCCCCCCCAAACCGATTTTACACGATTTTGGCAAAAATAAAAAATCTTCCAAAACGCAAAATTTGGGTCAGTCGGGCCCATAAAACATGTTGTTTTTTTTGTCGCCTAAGCACCTATTTACTGGTAACATCAAAATGCCCTTTAAGTTCTCTCTGAATTCAACAGTATGAAGAATTGACATACATGAGGCATGCAATTACTTTTTAATATGGGGTCCATGGTGCAAGCAGTCCACATGTGGCCCAGTGGAAAAACACAGGATTCATCATCATTAGGTTGCGAGTTCGAGCCCCGCCGTGGCCAACGTGTTGTGTCCATGGTCAAGACACTTTATCTCGCTTGTCTCACTTCACCCAGGTGTAAATGGGGAGCTGTTATTGGTAGTCATGCTCTGCACCATTTTAATTGGCTGCCGAATTTTCAATATATGAAAATGTGAGAGCAGAGTAAATGTAAAAGCGCTTTGAGACGTTGTGTAAAGCGTTAATATAAATAATTGCATTTTTTTTAAAGGAGTCTATTTGACAGCACAAAGCTTTTTTTTTAGCCCTAACACAACCGATTACCACAGGAAACCACACATGGCAAATTTGTGGTAATTGGATGTTCAATACATCAGCCATCAGTCAGTGTGGTATTCTGTGGTACTGAGTTGTTTGATTGTGCACATCAGTTGTGGTACCCTGTGGTACTTGGTAGTGTACCATCCTAGGGCCTGTGGTAGTGTGTGGTATGGAGTAATTGCTTGCAAAACATAGTGAATGGTGTTCGGGTTATTTAAAATTTCCCAACCACAAAGTCTTGAAGCAAGGACAGGCACTGCAAAGTGGGAAATGGTTAGCAAAATCTCAGAGAGAGAGAGAGAGAGACGCATGCATGCACATACGCACGCACGCACGATCACTCGTTCACTCACGTGCACACACACACACATTTGTCCACCTACCCACCTTACCACCAGCTATGGAGTATTCCTGAGCAATAGGCTCATTACTTATCATTTATTATACATATTATGTGCAAAGGAAAAATGAAAATTCAAGAAATCAACAAGAAACATGTTGGTGCTGGGCACCAATGTATGCCCCGCCGCAATGGCAGAATTATTAAAACATATCCGAAAAGCCAAGATTGTCTAGAGATAAATAACATTTTCCAAAAAAATGCCAGTGTATGTGACTTATTGAAAACTGATGGTATAAATAGTGTATCGTAACTACAAGTTCAACTATATCTCTTGTTCAAGTTTACTGTATAGCTAAATAGTCGGCTCGACCCCGGGACTCGACCATCGTAACTGATGTCGCTGTCAAGAATTGTCAATATTTCTTAATATGCAATGATCTACCCGCAACTGCTGCACTTCATCGTTTTCTCCCAACTGCCCTGAAATTTGACCCCACTTAAACACGTGGAAATAGAATCTTGTACGATCCAATATATAATGTATTAAAACACTGAAATACAATCAATCTCACACTGTATCATCATGTTACTTACACAAAAACTATTTTGTGTCTGCATAAATATTTATGCCATGTTTTCATCACAACGCATCACGCAATTTTAAGCACTGTTCATCCTTTTCAATTGTCATGAAAAATTGTTATGACCAGGGCTCTTCATGCTTATCAATACAAGCAAAAACTTCCATGTCTGTCAAGTTATTCCACATCCATAGCCCCGCGCTCCCCCGCGCGGGGCAATAACTGCTTAGATTATGGTCAGAGGTAAAAACTCACTATGAGTTATGCTCATCTACCAAGGACACAGCTCAATGGGTTGTACTTGTACATACATTGACATGAACTGACCTTGTGTGATCTTGGTATCATATATCATACCAAAAACTAGGGGGAGCGTATTTTTCTAAATAATTGGTGAATGAAAGCTTACTGAAACGGTGCCAACGGAATTGAGATTTACTAGCTCCTCGTGACTGAGGTGGTCATATGTAACAAATAAGAAATGGAAAAGTAAATTCATTTCCAATTGATACTTGACTTAGAAAAACCTTTTGAACTTAAAACAGCTGGACACCTTGGTTTAACCTATAAAAGCCAGCAATACATGAATGTTTTCCACCTGTTGTCAAGTGTGTGTATACCATTTTCATGAGGTAACTATATCATATTTTTGACAGGACAACAAATCTTACATTTTATTTTATGCCAAAAAAACTGAGAAGGGTTTCTAATGTATACAGACTTAAAAGGCTAGTTTACATTGCAATGGCATTTCAAGATTTAAATTTACCAAGCCCTTCCTTTTTAATTTGTTACTCATGTAAACGACTTTCTCCGAACTAACATATCAACTATGACAAGTCAAATGCTCAACAACTGGGGGTAGTGTCTCCCTAACTAACGTATAATTTCAGACAAGTCAAATGCTTCAACCAGGTTCATACAGTACATTGTTGTACAGATAATCATTGGTTCGCTGACAAGGGTGTGCTATTTGTGCAGAGGGGCCGGGGGTAGGGTGTGGATAGTTTGCAAGATATGGGATGACTAATTTTGAAGGATGATATAACTTGATATAACTCCAACCGACCCCTTGATTTAAATCCAAGTCCCCTCCACCCAAGGTATTTTTATATTCCAACCAACTCTGAGCCAAATTGGAACAATTCTCAAATGTGACCCCCAGAGGACTATTGACCTTGAATCCCCCATCCTTGATTTGGGAAACCCCTCCCCTTCTGCCTCAGGTTTATGTCCACAGTTTGATGACCATTTTGTAGGTTAGAAGCAGAGACCACAGGAGCATTAAAATGCCAGTTGCCAAACACACACATACATACATCCATCCATCCACACACACATAACAATAGTAGATTGCAAAGTGGTCCTTCCAGAAAACTACAGCCCACAACAATCACCAACCTAAAAAAAATACATAAATCACCATGAAGCAAAAAATGAATTCATTCATAAAAAAGAAATCACATCACGCACACAAACAAGGGTGGACCTCTGCTTTACATTTCAATGCATAATTAATATGTCCGCCCTGCTGAATGTTCGATGTGTGGATGGGAGAACCACTAGATTACCTTTGACCTCACAAGCGGTTTGGGTACATATACTCCACCCACAAAACATGTGGTACATAGGAGACCGACCCAATTCTTATCTATATGTTGACCATTTTGGAGCAATTACCCAAGACCCCTTCTATATGATCAATTGGCATAACACGTTGGGTTCACATGTGTGGACTATACCTGAAATCATTGGTCCATGTGGATACAATAACTAGTTGTGTACATGTTGACCATTTTGGATCAATGACCCCAAATGACCCCTAGTTGACCTTGACATCATAACCATGGACACACATGTAATTCTACACAGGAGTTGATGATAACAAATCAATCAAATCAACCAACCAACAGGGGTCGCGCTAAGTTGCGTCTGCGTCCAGGACGCCTATATTTCATTGCGGGCGCACAAAATAAACAAAAATAGACGAGTTTGCGTCCGTACGGACGCCACAATTCGATGTTCATCAAAATACAACGACTGTTTCATCAGATTGCGTTCGTAATTTGTGGATAATGAATCATAAAAAATGTAAGAACGTAACGCTAGCCAGTAAAATTCGTCTCGATACCACATCAGTATTCCAAGTCATTTTGATAAATGGGGGGCTAGGTAGAATGTAACCATAAGTTACTAGCACCACAAGAAATCCTCTATTGAGACCAGTTTCACAATTTTAATACCCACCCTGCATACACCACAATACATGATAAAGTGAGCTGATGACGTGTGCTTATTGCAGATGCGCATGTGTATCGCCAGTTCGACGGCTTCTCGAATTCCCGAGCGTTTTTCTCCCGGTACATGAGCTCTACAACGTAACATCAAAAGCTCACTTAACACGACAATTTGGGGAATTACGAAAAACGGCGAATTGTTGACAAGATTTAAATGGCGGAGATAGCGGTGAAATTCCGTAAACCACAGGAATTAGGCGACACGACGTTGATATTGCCATGGACACATGGCGTTAAAGGCAGCGGAACGAGTATGAAGTCCCAATCGGAAGAAATGGGAAAGAATTAGTATTGTGCCACCACCTATGAATCGACAGCGTAACGGAATAAATTACATGTCGAAGGATGTGATGATGGCTCCAGGCATACCGAAATGGGCGGTAGCATTTCACTCCCTGGTTGTACTACGACGTAGGACAAAGTCAGACGATTTCTGCAACGTATGTTGATTTGCAACGAAAGAGTGCACTGATGAGCATTTTACCGAGATAACTTTGTTGAGCCAATAAAAAAGAAGTTCCAAATGAAAATGAATGAGAAGTGAAACATTGAGTTGAAGTGGTCTCTTTATTTAGAAATTATTACAGATAAATCATTCACATGTACATTAGTTAAAGTGAAAACATCATGATGGAGGGAAACAAACCAAATTTCGGTTTAAAAAAAAGTGTAAAAAATATCATTGAACTGTTTATCTTATTAACTAATTAGGAACAATTTTCAAACTTCAGGACAGGTAGGTACTGATAAGCTAAAGATTAGGTGGTATACCGGAAACCATTACACTGAGTGCAAATGCCGGCCATAGTGTATTTACAAAATCTAATGTTATGCGCTTAATCCAAGTATGTCAAAGTGGACCACGCCACTCGCACTCTGGACCCCCAAAATCATTCGGGAATTCAAGGTAGCTAAGGGGTTCACTGGAACCCCTTGTTTTTAAACCTAGCGCTACCCTGCAACCAACCCTCCCTCACTCCCTACCTCCCTTTTCCCCCTCTAACTCTCTCTATAGGCATCCACCCGAAGGACACCTGAAATCTAGTGGTCCTTGCAGTACAGCTGGTAGGGCCACAACAAGAAGTGACAAGGAGCTACAACTATACGTACCAACTTGGTGAAAGACCAATCCAGTCATTGGCCACTGACCTTTTTTTCCTATCGTTAATCCCAAAAACAGTACCGCATTCTCCCGCCTAATATACCTCGTGCTTATTCACCGACAAACTGGACCGGTTCTGAAGATCAGGATGCGCAAGATTGGAATCGCTGTTGGACCGGTCGTGCACCGACAGCCGCCGTAGCCGGCCTATGGGAAAAGTGAGGGAGGCTTAACAGTCCGAGCGATCTAACGTCATTCTGTGCTGTTGAGCCAGAGTGGAGTAGGAGTTGTTGGGAAGCATTAGCCATTTTCACTCGCTCTTGATGATTCTCGCATATTACTGAGTGGGACAAATGTGGAATGGAATGTCTTGTGCTGCTTAGCAAACCACGCAGGGCCTGCTGTCTTCGGAGGTTGTTATTACTTGGGAATGTAGGAGTTTGCTTGGACTTGTCCTTAAAAATTGGTTCGATCTCGTGGTCTGGTTCATCATATGGACTTTAACTTCCCAATTATCTGCATTAGAAGAAACAAATAGCATACAATTACAACGGTTGTTACATCATGCCTTGAAGTCATGTTCTCATGTTGAAGATAACCTATTAAAGGTTCTTGAAAATGTCCAATAATTATTTTTTCTGTAACACCCTTTAAAGGGGCTTGTTCTGATTCACCTTATGAGTGGCCCTCCCAAAAAAAAAAATTACCCTGAAGTAATAATAAGCCCATATTGGCCCACAGGCCAGTGTTTGTTGTTTAAAGGTCATGGCCCGATCACTAATAGCCTAGTCCCCAGAGCCCCAGATTTTACCGGAAGTGGTCAAAATGTGGTATCAGAAGACAGCTATATTTTTTGTAATTTACCGTGTATGTGAAAATGTGAAATCTCAGGCCAAAGGATGTTTGGTTTGGAAAGGTAGGAGCGAAAATTGTACCCATTTTGGTCGACCAATAGTAAGTTTACACAGTGCTCTGGGGGGAATTACAAATCACGTTTTAGCTCTCCACATCAAATGATTGAAATATCGGCCGCGAAACTTTACCAGATGGGGTTTGGGTGAAGGCAATCTATCAAGATGAAAACTTCATATCCTTAAATCGGCGCCATCACCCTTAATGGGCGTTGGGTTGACCACGTTTGGAGAGATTTTTGTAACACAGGAAAACACTTCATGGGATTTACATTTCATGGGCAATGAGAAAATATGAACTTATTTTTTGATTCCAAAATCTCCATTTTGAGGAGTAAGGGACCTTTGATCTCATCAATATGAGGGATCATTGGTTGCACCTATTACACAGTTTGGGTTCAATGAACTCAATTTTCAATTGAGGTCATTTTAAAAAAAATTTAAAACACAATGTTTAAAAAATTTACAATTTTAGCATATTTGACAACTTGACCTCACCTGACCTTTGCCCTTGGCAATGACATGGGACAACATATGAAGGAATCCATGGTACACCTTGACACAGTTTGGTTCAAATGGAACTTCAACTTTTCAATTGAGGTCAATTTTTTTAAAACAATGCAAATTTTTAAAAAAAATTAAACATTACGTGTCACGCCACATCAAACCAACACCTAACACACGCACAACAGATTGCTTAATGGTCCTCCAGCTATAGATGGCGGACGCGGCCCAAAAAACATGATACAAAGTGTGTGCAAAAGAACAGCAGCTATGATCCCCTATCCATAATGCACCAGTTTTGCCTTTCATTTTCTATAATAATGGTTAATCACAGTGTAAAAATAACATGTGGATCATGAACACTTAATTTGCTACTGTGGTTGATATTCAATATCATTTCATCGAATGATTTTAATCATATTCTTTCAAGCAGCCGAGCGCTAATGATATAAACTATTGGTGGTCAGGTCTGGTTTCCTTTGAGAGCCTGCTAACCAGTACTACCTGTCCCAGGGCCGAGTTGTCGGCGGCTAAACCATCACCCCCATCGGGTTTCTAAGGAAATCTGATGAGAAGGGTAGCTGGTTACGCTGGTAGAATGAAAAAGAAGATCTACCTACAAGGGTGTCAGCTCTGGAGAGCTAATGGTGGCCATCCAGCACATGCTGCCTTGCATGGTGGGTGTGGTTGCCCAAAGGCTAGGCCCACCAACGAAAACTGTGGATTGACGTCAGGAAGGGCATCTGGTCAATTATCTTTGCTCCAATAAATCCTCACACAGCAGTATTGCTGAATGTGAGGTGTATCCGGCCACCCCCGTTTAGCAGGGACAAAACCGGATTTAAAACTTTGGTTTAACTAACTAACTTAGTATGCCCTTTTTTAAAGACTTCATACATGGATATGCATTAAAATTTCCTAGTGCTTGATTATTTTGTTAAATTGCATACATTTCCAATGGAGGTTCCATTGGCAGCTCCTGGTTCCGAAGGCCCTGTTCATGATGGGAAGGGCTTAGGAGCTGCCATTGTGCTAAAGATACAATTTTATTCAGGTTATTATGACCCAAAATGACCCTAGATGACCTCTGACCTCACATGTTAACATCACATGTGCAACTCCACTGAAGGTTCATTGCGTTTAAGTCCCACTGGCTGAAATCCATCAAAAAGTCACTCTAGGGTTATTCATTTTACTAAACAATTTTACCACCCACATGCATCCTGACATTTTTTTTTTTTTTTTTTTTTAAATCCTCACACAGCAGTATTGCTGAATGTGAGGTGTATCCGGCCACCCCCGTTTAGCAGCGACAAAAATCGGATTTAAAACTTTGGTTTAACTAACTATAGTAGATTCAACCCATCGTGTCACCTCTAGTACTTTTCCGAAGGTATGGACATTAAATGAGGGGCATGTGCAGTGGGAGGAATTTAAAATTCCACGCTAAACCATTGAAATATGTAGTCCGATAGCAGCGAAAAATCAATTCTATATTCAAGTCAACTTAAGCGAATTCAAAGCTACATTAACTCTCAAAACATTCTGACTAATCGCATTTACTTCAGTGGTATTCAATGTAACAGGTGAGTTGAATGTGACTGACTTTTGAGTGCCCATGGGATGTTTTGGATATAAAGGAACACAAAACTCTTTGCACTCTCTGTAAAAATGATGTCAACATGAAAGGCCAATTATCTTAGTTCATTCATTAAACAGGTGAATCGGGCCACATATTTTCTTTTCCTGCCTCCTCTTCCAACTAATCGACGCTGTCCAAAACTTTTCCTCTGGTGACACGGTGGGTTGAATCTACTATAACTTAGTATGCCCTTTTTTAAAGACTTCATACATGGATATACATTAAAATTTCTTAGTGCTTGATTATTTTGTTAAATTGCATACATTTCCAATGGAGGTTCCATTGGCAGCTCCTGGTTCCGAAGGCCCTGTTCATGATGGGAAGGGCTTAGGAGCTGCCATTGTGCTAAAGATACAATTCTATTCAGGTTATTATGACCCAAAATGACCCTAGATGACCTCTGACCTTACATGTTAACATCACATGTGCAACTCCACTGAAGGTTCATTGCGTTTAAGTCCCACTGGCTGAAATCTATCAAAGAGTCACTCTAGGGTTATTCATTTTACTAAACAATTTTACCACCCACATGCACCCTGACATTTTTTTTTTTTTTTTTTTTTAAATCCTCACACAGCAGTATTGCTGAATGTGAGGTGTATCCGGCCACCCCCGTTTAGCAGCGACAAAAATCGGATTTAAAACTTTGGTTTAACTAACTATAGTAGATTCAACCCATCGTGTCACCTCTAGTACTTTTCCGAAGGTATGGACATTAAATGAGGGGCATGTGCAGTGGGAGGAATTTAAAATTCCACGCTAAACCATTGAAATATGTAGTCCGATAGCAGCGAAAAATCAATTCTATATTCAAGTCAACTTAAGCGAATTCAAAGCTACATTAACTCTCAAAACATTCTGACTAATCGCATTTACTTCAGTGGTATTCAATGTAACAGGTGAGTTGAATGTGACTGACTTTTGAGTGCCCATGGGATGTTTTGGATATAAAGGAACACAAAACTCTTTGCACTCTCTGTAAAAATGATGTCAACATGAAAGGCCAATTATCTTAGTTCATTCATTAAACAGGTGAATCGGGCCACATATTTTCTTTTCCTGCCTCCTCTTCCAACTAATCGACGCTGTCCAAAACTTTTCCTCTGGTGACACGGTGGGTTGAATCTACTATAACTTAGTATGCCCTTTTTTAAAGACTTCATACATGGATATACATTAAAATTTCTTAGTGCTTGATTATTTTGTTAAATTGCATACATTTCCAATGGAGGTTCCATTGGCAGCTCCTGGTTCCGAAGGCCCTGTTCATGATGGGAAGGGCTTAGGAGCTGCCATTGTGCTAAAGATACAATTCTATTCAGGTTATTATGACCCAAAATGACCCTAGATGACCTCTGACCTTACATGTTAACATCACATGTGCAACTCCACTGAAGGTTCATTGCGTTTAAGTCCCACTGGCTGAAATCTATCAAAGAGTCACTCTAGGGTTATTCATTTTACTAAACAATTTTACCACCCACATGCACCCTGACAGAGAGCTCATATTATAGTCCCCATCTGAACTCATTTAGGGGTAATGATAGTGTTGCCTGCCGTCGCAGTTTGTGAATGATAAGCCTCATATGACCTTTGACATTGGTATGTGACCTGGGTTTCCTACCGGAAATCATTTTTTACCAAAATTCCTATCCCACAATGCACCAACGATGTACGAGTAGATATGTATGACTCCATGCACGCTCACAGTTCATTGTGCCTCCTTTAAACTACGTGCACATTTTGTGGCGCAAAAATTACAAGGCAATCAAAGAGTACTCGTTACTGGTAAAATTTATGTACAGCAAACGGTTTTTGCACAGTTATGACAGAAAAATGACCGTATGACACAAAACACCATAGAATATATGCGCTATTTATTTTATCTACTCGTACAACGATGGTGCATTGTGGGATAGGAATTTCGGTAAAAAATGATTTCCGGTAGGAAACACGGGATCCACGTATTGAACTTCAACTTTTAAATTTTACATTTTACAACTTGTCCTCACAAGTTTGAACTTTGACCTTAGTATGTGACCTTTGACCTCATCAACAAATGAGGGATCCCATGTTGCACCTATGACTCAAGTTTGGTTTAAATCCATCAAAGTATGCAGATATTACAGGCAAATGTTAACCCTTTTACACAACAAACAACAGTGGACTAATTGATCCCTATGTATCTCTCCTGCCTTAACACTTACTGTGCTCAAGTGATCGAGATCTCAATCAAAACATGTGGCAGGTATTATAAAATGCTGCCTTTGTGTACATAAGAGGTGTTAAGGCAGGTGACACACAAACTCCCCCATTCCTCATCACAAAATGCGTTACAGAAAATAAAACTTTAACCTTAAAATTTTATAAGACAAGTACTTCCATCTGCACTTTTCCTTCCAGGGTTTTGTTCATATTTGCATAAAGCCTATGAGTGCAGTTGCTGTTAAAATTTTGACACCCATATGCATAGTTACCAAATACGGTGAAACCTATCCCACACTTTACACTGCTTGGGCCCCTGGTGAGATATTTTTTCACCAATCTATTCATTTTCCTTTTTTTAATCAACACTTGAGATAGTTTTTCCTGGGCTTAAATGTCAGCTTTATTGCCATCTCAATTTTCTATAATTACCTGGGAATCCAGAAATTAAAATAATAATTATATATGAGCAGTAAATTAAATCAGTGATCTTAAATAATTTGGGATATGCCATTCAATCAGGACAGTGAATGCAGGTCTGTTGTGCAGGGTTGCCAAAATAATTTGCCCAAATCGCAGTAAATGGAGTCGGAAAGTCGCCCAAATCGCTAACAAATCATGGGCAACACCAAAGTCCCATAGAAACCTGTATTAAAAATACATCGGTCCTCAGACCGCTTGTGTCACCTGCCATCGCGGTTAATGAATGATAAGCCTAACATGACCTTTGACCTTGATATGTGACCTTGGACCTCAAACAAATGAGGGTTTGCATGTAAACTCCATAAACCAAGTTTGGTTCCAATTGAACTTCCAACTATTTCATAATACATGTTCCAAATGATTACACTAGTTTATCAATTTTACACAGTAAGAGTAATTACTTAAAACCTGTGCAATTATTAACCAAAAGTTTAAGCCTAAGGACAAACTAAGGCGCATGTCGAGGGTGCACAAAGTGAGCCGTCTTTGCGCAAATAGGGATTGTTCTGTGCAAGCACAACGAGTCCATCAAAGTATTATATGGTCGTCACATGGGGGAATTGTACAGATTACCCGTAACACGTCACAGGGGCTTTCCCCGAATAACGTCCGAGAGTCCATGAGAATCAATCCATTTGTGTCGTTTGACATACGACAGTCAATCAGAGTCATTTGTTGACTTTCAGTGACTCTCGGACGTTTTCCCAGCAGAGGAATAACTTGCGTAAAGTCGTTCAACAGAAATCATTGGGTGTTCTGCCGGCAAAATGTCAGAAAATAAACCAGAATCAAGGTTGTTCTGCCAGTATAACGGCTGAGAATCAATGAGAATCATTTGATTTCCAACGTCTTCTGCCAGCAAACGGTCCGAGAATCAATGAGAATCAATGACCGGAATGTACGCTCTACTTCCGGGTGTGCAAATTTGACCTTGACACATCTGCTAAATTCGGAGGGTCCGAATAAGCCCACAGTGGGTAGGCGGTGCATCGTGGGATACAACATGGCAACATAAATTCCTATTTATGTGCGTGGACGTCTCAAGCTAATGAGAATCATTTGGTTTTCAACTTCTCCTGCGGGGAAGACGTCTCAAAGTCAATGAGAATCATTTGGTTTTCAACTTCTCCTGCGGGGAAGTTGGCCGAGAATCAACCAGAGTCAATGGGGTGTTTTACGGGAAGACGTCCAAGAATCAATGAGAATCATTTCAGGTAAAATAAATAGTTTTTGATGTCAGAGAGTCAATGAGAATCAATTGGCAACCCTTGAAATTTTGAATGATTCTCATTGACTCTCGGACGGGTTAGGGTTAATTAATTGCCAATGCCAACATTATCTGTCAACCAAACCCTTTCTCTATCCACAATACGAGTGCCCGACAGTAACATAAAACAATACCACATTTGTTTGACCTTTTTTTTTTTTTTTTTTTTAAAAACAGATTGTAAAATGAAAGTAACTAAAGTAGCCTTGATGATTTGAAGTGCAAAGCAGATGAATATGGTGTAATTTAGTATGTTGTTCATAATACATTTCTTTATTTCTTCCAGTTTCTTCCAGTTTCTTCCGGAAGAAACTGGAAGAAACACCTTTTTTCCAGTTTCTTCCATTTTTCCGGAAGAAATAGGTTTCTTCCGGAAGTTTCCGAACCCTGGCGTAGGCGGTGCATCGTGGGATACAACATGGCAACATAAATTCCTATTTATGTGCGTGGACGTCTCAAGCTAATGAGAATCATTTGGTTTTCAACTTCTCCTGCAGGGAAGACGTCTCAAAGTCAATGAGAATCATTTGGTTTTCAACTTCTCCTGCGGGGAAGTTGGCCGAGAATCAACCAGAGTCAATGGGGTGTTTTATGGGAAGACGTCCAAGAATCAATGAGAATCATTTCAGGTAAAATAAATAGTTTTTGACGTCAGAGAGTCAATGAGAATCAATTGGCAACCCTTGAAATTTTGAATGATTCTCATTGACTCTCGGACGGGTTAGGGTTAATTAATTGCCAATGCGGTGCCAACATTATCTGTCAACCAAACCCTTTCTCTATCCACAATACGAATGCCCGACAGTAACATAAAACAATGCCACATTTGTTTGACCGCAATGCATATATGCCAAGTGCCCTTACATGATGTCATTTACATTGCCCAATTAGTTCCCAGGGAAGTTACAGAAACAAAACCCACAAAATATACTAAAAGGTGATGCGCAGGAGATCCCCATGATGAGGGCGCTATATAGCACATCCTTGACAAGGACTGTAGCAAACTAATAAAGCCCAATGAACTGATGAAAGACTAAATATTCATGTGGATATAGCTAAGGCCAATGGAAGTTGATTCTTAGCTTCCTGTTGCCGCGCGCGTCAGATTTATACGCCGCATCCGAAATTTCATTATTTCACTTCAATTCATTATTTAATATTAACTTCAAATATTCACACACAGATGGTCATAGAAACCGTCGCAAATTGCTTTGCACATCGTATTTCATGAAAAGTGTCATTGCTTATTCCCTGTATTGCTTATTCCCTGTATTGCTTATTCCCTGGTCAAATGCTAACTTAGCCTAAGTAACGGAACTTCACGCGCAATGTCTATAGGCAATACCGCAGTATCGCAACGGAGCGTAGCGTTGTAGATTTTGCATGATCGTACTGTTGGGCGATTGCAATAGCAGGCCTGCAATCGATGTATCTTTAGACGAGTGGCGTTTTCATCTGCGGTATTCCCGGGGCGGTATTCTGTAACTATATTTCTTTCTGATGTGTTGAAAGTAACGATGAATTTACCCCTTCGATGTGTAGCGTGATGAAATTTATTGAAAGAATATTTGACAATGATCACAATCAGTTTGCCGGCGGTTCAAAATTCACCACCCTGGCTCGTCAATGTGCAGTGTGTGTTGTTACTTGTTATTCGACCAGAAATGGAATAAATATGGATCGGGTGCTGTAGCGGGTCATGTGCTGCATGGAAATAAAACCAGAAAAACAAAAGGGTTTCTGGGTTGGATGGTATTTCTTTACTACTATGCGGGGATCAATGGGGTGGGGGATGTCATGAAATTGAAGGTAGCCTGTCATCTGCCAAGCATCATGAGCATGCATGTCAAGTGCTAGTGGGAAATGCTACTCATTCAATGAGGCAGGGTGGGGAACTAAATATGTCAGGTGGTTGAATGTTGACTTTGTGGGATCTTTGTCGATCTTTTGTGTGTGCAGATGTTTTTTAAATATATGTCAAGTGAGTGGAAAATTAAATACCTCATACATTGAATGAGGCAGGGTGGGTGGGAAACTAAAATACCTCAGGTGGTTGATTGTAGACTTTGGAATTTTTGTCGTCTTGTGGGTGAAGATGTTTTTTCCTGATATACGCGTATACGTCACATGAAAAAAACATCAATTAGTGGTTGACTGTTTTTGAATCTTTGTTGATATTTTGTGTATGAAGATGTTTTTCCCCCAACATGTTTTTTTTTTTTCTGCCGATATACGCGTATACATCAATTGTATATGATAACTAAATACGTCAGGTGGTTGAATGTAGACTTTGGAATTGTTGTCGTCTTTTGTGAGTGAAGATTTTTTCCTGATATATACGCGTATACGTCACATGAAAATACGTCAGGTGGTTGAATGTTTTTGGAATCTCTGTTGATATTTTGTGTATGAAGATGTTTTTTCCTTGATATATGCATATGTGAATTTTTTTCCTGATATACGCGTATGTGAATTTTTTTCTGATATATACACGTATACTTCTGTATATGTCAGGTCGTTGAATGCAGAGCAGAGACTTTTTGAAATCTTTGTTGATATTTGGTGTGTGAAGATTTTTTTCCCCTGATATGCGTATGTGAATTATTTTCCTGATATATATATATAGATTATATATAGTATATATATATAAAACCCATATCGCACCTTGGGGACATGATTTTGTTATGTACTAATGAATAGTTAGGAGAATTTTACTGTTCCCTCACGTTTCCTTGAGAATTGCGGTTTATTCGTCAAGGGATATGAATAGTATTTATGCAACATGAAGGGTAACCACTAGATAACAAAGGATATGAATATTAATTAATTTAAATAACTATAAGCGCTCATGAGTAAGCCTAATGAATTATTCAAACTGTCTCCCTAATATACCTTTGTAGATTTTATTATATATAAGATATATTATATATTATATATATATATATATAATAATATATAATATATATATATATATATTCCATTATATAATATAATATCATATATATATATATATATATATATATAAGGTAATATAATATATATATATTACGCTAAATGGATATATAGGGAGACAGTTTCATAATCATTAGCTGATTAATGAGCTCTTATAGTTATTTAAATTAATTAATATTCATATCCTTTGTTATTTCTAGTGGACTTACCCGAGTTAGTTAATTTGCATATAAATTAATATTCTATCCTTTGATATTTCATACCGCAATTCTAAAGGAAACGGTAGGGAGACAGTAAATGGCTCCCCTAACGTATCATGAGTACATAACAAAGATCAGTTCTCCCTAAGTAGATATAGTGATATAGTCGTTGAAATGCAGGAAGCAGAGACTTTTTGAAATTTTGCTGATCTTTTGTGCTGTGAACGTGTGCTATGACTGTTAATATCAGACCTGTTCTCATATGTTTTCTTGATCAATTTGTATGAGTGGGTAATGAGGAAGGAAATGGGCCAACAAAAAATGTGTATCAAGATTATCCCCAAACTATTGATCATTTGAACAATATGGCTGAGTGTTGTTTGTGTGTCACATGAATTAAAGTATGTGCTTCTGACTGACATTTGCTCAAGAGGAGAGAATTGCAGAATAAAGAGGAGTACAGGTCCACAGTGGTTTGAAGAAATGAAAAGTGTATTGTCAATTTCATTTTGTTATTTTCAATAAAGGTACTTGTTCCGATCGTATTTGAGACCCCCTGTTTTAACCGGAAAAAGTAGTATGAATTTTGATATTAAAGATGAAAGCGTTATTTTTCTTCATTGTTTCCTGAAATTTCAGTCTCCAAATACATTTCTTTCCCAATGATAACATTGAAAAAATGCCGTTTTAGTGGTTAACCATCGATATTAACACGGTAGTGAATAGGGCGTTAACGTTGCACTATGCATTATGCTTATAGCATCAAAACGCAATTGTTTCCCACGGTGGTAAGTAATGGGCAGCTTAATTAACGCAAGTGTGGGGCTGTCATATAAAGTAGAGAACACTATAGATCACCAATCAGAAACAAGCACCTTCAAGATAGTAAAATTGAAATAACCTGCATTGTGGTTGTTTAAACTATTAAATCTAGAAATAGACCTATATGGGAGATGGGCAAAGTACCAAACCGGCCAGTTATTTAAGCATTTATAAACCAAGATCCAGACATAAATTGAAAATTATTTACATTTAGAACAAGGAAAAACAACAGTAAGTTAAAGCTGTATCATTTACAAGACGTACATTAGAGTTATTCAATATTACTACAACTTCAAACGATAATGGAAAATATATGAAATATTGAAACTTTGTC
Source organism: Ophioderma brevispina (assembly GCA_023653785.1). Lineage (NCBI taxonomy): Eukaryota > Metazoa > Echinodermata > Ophiuroidea > Amphilepidida > Ophiodermatidae > Ophioderma > Ophioderma brevispina. Next base: position 20,660 of record JAMKCH010041219.1, read on the forward strand.
AATAATGACATAATGAAATCCGACCGGTCATCCTTTTAGCAATTCACAGGAAATAAGAATCAATTTCCATTGGCCTAACAGTGTTATCCAGCAACTGAGCAGGTCAACAACATTATGTCAGATAGTGTGTATGCCTACACACTAATAAATAGCAGCCACGATTACTGTGTAAAATTATATTGGTCAATATAATGGGGCTTATTTCACTCAAGCATCCAAACCAAACATCATTTAGATAAGATTTCACAAGGTAAATGAGAAAAACGTAGCTTTCTTCAGATACAAAATTTTAACCAAGTGCTTCCAGTAAAATCTGGGGTTCTGGGGAAGAGGCTATTAGCTAGCGAGCAAGACCATGGCCCTTACAACCCTAACACATCACAGAGGTCACCCGCTATGAAGAACGGCAATTAGAAGGCTATACAAAAAGTGTTGTCCTGAGAGTCCCACCGCCAAAGCAATATTACTACCTTGCAAGTGCCGGTGAGCCGTTTTCCCTCCAGCAAAATAAAACTGGTTGGAATTGGAATGGATGGAAATGTTTGAAGTCTCACCAGCAATAGGCAGCAAGGGGTCTCCTCGACTGGAGAGGTTTAAAGCCAACAGTTTTAAGGGACTCCTGACTCCCACCAATGGCTCTACCCCCGGACCCCATCAGGGGCTTACACCACCTGGACCCCATCAGGGGGGTACACCACATAGACCTCCATCAGGTTCAACAGAATTTGACCTGTGATTCAAGCCACCCCCCCATGGGATGAAAATTTCTAAGCCTGTGATTAAGATGCAGCAATTACACTTAACCCCATTCAAGAGAGAAATACTATATTGAACCCTGCACTTAACTCTTCAAGACAAATTATCCAAGAGTGAAACAATCTTCCCCCCCCCCCAATTTGTTTTCAGTGATTCAGTGCACGTTTCAATCTGCTGAAAAAATAATTGAAATTCACTCTTGAAATGTTTGCTCTAAGAGTGAAAGGTTTAGGAAACTTCGGTGTGTCGCCCAAAGTTTCATGTTGACATAATGCAAATAGTATACACCAATAAAAGGTCAGTCTCATCAAAAGTTAACGACAGAAGTGAAAGTTCAAGAGCCAAGTCATGATGCCTCGCAGGATACCAGAAATACAACATGTGTAGTGTATGAAATACCACCTTATGACAGAGGTGGTACTAATTGATCCCATGACCTCCTCCAAAACAAAATAAAGTACTCTTGACAGCGAACTGATCCACAGACGAACGCACGGTTTCCAGGAGTTAAAGGTGCAAGAGGATCACTGGTGGATGCCATGGGAATCACTCTACTCTGTGTTTTCCTAATTTTTGAATGCCATTCCATCTTTTTTCTGATGACTCCAGAGCATTTTCTTATCAACTCATTCTGTTTACCCCATAAGGGCACTTGATGTGGCTTAAAGGTGCGCAACGAGAGATTTCAAATACAACCGGTGTCCCTAAAAAATGTGAAAATTCTATTTTTTGCCCTGATGTACAGCTTCCTATCAAAAATATCCCCATCTGAAAGGTTTTAGTTTTGAGAAATGTTTCTTTGGTACAAAAAAATTGTGAATTTCTAATTTCGTATGGAGCAAATACGAATCAGCCTGTTTTATATAAGCAAATCAAAATCACCTTTTTCTCTCTTTTTAAGACATTTCTGTAGCAAAATACAAGGTAAGAATCTTTGAGTGTCTTAATCTATAAACTTACTATTATGACACAATATTTGGGTGCCTCAACTCTTGTTGCCCCTTTTAAAGGTGCTTTTTCCGATTTTTGTCTAGCATGTTCTCTACTTGATATGGGAGAGGTCTCATTCTAAACACTTGTAATAAGCCCTGACCAACAATGACCGGTGAAATAAACTTGCAGTTTTGATGCTGGACCGATAATGCATAGTGCAACGCCATAATTCACTATATTGATGGTTACCCTTACTACGGCAGGTTTTTGTCAGTATCTTTGGAAAGAATGGATTTGGAAGCTGAAATTTCAGGAGGACAAAAGAAAAATACGGCCTTTCATCTGTATATCAAAATTATACTACTTCCGGTTAAATCAGAACCAGCACCTTTAAAGGGGAGTTTATGCTATTTTTTGAGATTGAAATTTGAAAATGAGGGAGTACTACCTCCTTGATGCAGTTTTGTTAAAACTGTGGTTATCTTCTACTAGCAGCCGAAAAGTACCCTATACAACTTTCAAGGTCGTTAAGAGAATAAATTTCCAAACGACAATGACCTATAGTTATTTATAACAGATACTCGCATTTTCCTAAATGTATTGATTGGTAGTTATACACGAGTTCTCTGTCTTTGAGATAGCGCGGTGTAACTTTTATGTATTTTGATATTTCTTTAACCATTAAAAACAAACACATCTTATAACTCATCAATTCCTTGAGAAATAATTGAAATAAATGTGTATTTTTCACAAAATTGCCCCATACATTTTCTATACTGCAAATTCAGTCCCTGTACAAGTCTATGGAATTTGAAAAGGCAATCAGTGACCTCTCTAAAACGCCTTTTTGGAAAAATTAAAATTTGGCACACGTTTCCTTTCATCCAATACCAACATTTCATGGTTATTTCAACAAGATCTGGGCACGAAGCCGGAGCCGATAATCCTACCTTAATTGGATTGCAAAGTTAGGGTATTTTGTTTAAATTTCACCCATTTTTGACATTCCTATATGCTTCGCAACATTTTCTCCTGATTTCAAAATAAATAAAATTGTGAATGAGAAGCAGTGCACCTAAAACTGTATGGGTCTTAGTTAACTTTTTATGCAGAATCTAAAAATGTATATTTTGACATATCTGGTTTAATGGTTACTGATACATAGAGCTCTAAAATGGTCTCAGATTAACATTTGATCATACATGTACTTTTTGCTTTCAAATTAAAATTTGTCTATTTGAAAATGTTAAAGGTGCTTGGGTGGATTCCAGCACCTTCTGTTTTCAATGGGTTTTTATTTAGGTTTACTAGATTCCCATGGACCCATAGGGCACTGTGCTGTATTTGTCCGTTTATGGACAGAAAATACAAACTACAGTTGTCAAGTTCCAGTATAACAATCATGCCTAATTAAAAATTCAGAAAAAACAAGTAAACATGCATATTGGATCAATAGTACTACTGTTTTCGGTTTTGGTTAAGTCATATGGTCAGATATTGCATATTGTGCTCTGCGTCGACATATTATTGTAGTAACAAAGCGTTATTACGTGTACCCGATTTTATCAAGAAACTCTATCCGTCAATCCGTCAACTGCACCAGTTGACGGAGAGAGACCGGGAGAGTGTAAATTCGGGTGGAACTGCGGTGCAGAAAAATTCGACGATGTACTTTGATATGTAAATTCATTTCTCCGCCAGTCAATGCACTTGCAAAGACTAAGCTTCCAGATCGATTAACCTTTTTTCAAAGAGGATGCTTAAGCAAGGGATTAACCGGTCTTGTTTTGTTTAACTCTCTCGCCATTTCTGAGTACATTAAGACTTCTAACCATAATGTAGTGTCATTAACAGTTGTAGAATATTTCGCACACCCCCATGAGCAAATGCAACAAGTAACACAGACGTCAGCCCATTTTGAACAACCCTGGCCTTGGATGCAAGTTAATCTTCTACATGAAATTTTCAGTACACATTTAAATAATTTACCCATTGTAATTGGTTTCAATACACTTTCATGTTATAATCATCCCAGACCAAATCATGAATGATTCATGAATCATGATCATACTATATTTGTGTAGTGTACTTGTTACAGTCCTGATGAGACTGATAATCTGTGTATGGCTGCCTTAATCCACATACTCGGTCCTCACTCAGTCACAGTCTGACAGCTCGAAAGTACAGTGAGTGTGTAGTCTGTTAGTCCCAACCGCTACTCAAGTTTTAATCTGTAATAAAAAGTAAGATAAAGTGCTCAAAAATTTCAAAAGTTTATTTGATAAAATAAAACAAATTGTGTTCCCTGGATAGATTATTACTATCTCCTGTTATGTGACATGTCAACCACATCTCTCAGAATTAGAAATAGTTAAGTTTTTTGAAAGAAAATTTGGAAAATCACGCCTCCGCTTACCATTCAAAGTTGCCACCAGTAAAAACAGGAAACGGAAGTGTTGCTACCTCACTACCCATTGCATTTTGGGAGTGTGATTTGCCAAACGTGTATCATTTTCACCCGCTGCATGTCGCAAAATGTGTATCGATGTTGCCATGTGTCACAAGCCTCTGGGCTCTCTCCAGGTCTGTCTAATTAAAATCGGCCTGACATGCCAATTTTCGCTGGTAACAAAAACGAACGACTTGTCGACGCATTGAGCGCATACGTATACTGTGGTCTTTGACTCGCCGAGGTCAAATTCCCATTGTGCAAACAATATTAGAACTTTGGAGTGTTGTGCATTAGGCCCTACTACTGTGTTAAAAAGGTCACACGTGTCTTAGCAACTACGCACAAAGCGAGACCCACGTGGCAACGCTATCGTGACGCCATTTTGGGAAAAGGAAAAATATTTTATTATGATCTTTGCATTGCTAAACTATCTCAACAAACTAAATGCCTGACGATGTTCATGGATGTCTAGGATCATTTTATATTCGATGATGCCCTGGGGAAGTCAACGACAAAGTGTAATTTTCGGGGTAATTTTCCATGGGCTTGGGCGGTAACTAATACCAACAGTATGCTGTAAATTACGCTGGTGCTCTGTGCCTTGGGTTTCGCTTTATGGCTCAGGTGAGACACCAGAGGTCGCAAGGAACCAGCGAACTGTAAAAGCAAATGTGAGCAATTGAGCAAGCAAGTGGAATACGAGGCCACCATGCAAAGCATGTGGAAATTTAAAATGGGCGTTTGTCGCCCAATTGACGATATACGTAAACTTTTATCAGCTACAGCGACATTTTTATATTTTATACAACAGCCACAAAAATCAAATGAAAACATAAGGTGGAACCAAGGAGATGTGCGATATTACTATTTGTCAAGGGTGTATGCCGCAACGGCAGCAAAAGCTAGAAGTACACAGGACTACGCCGCAGTGTGAAAGGGCTGGGTCTAGGGGCAGGGTCTCAAAAAGAGGGGGGTGGGGGGCAAATAGGGATGAATTAGTGTTTCTTTTTCGGAGTTCTCTCGAATTTTATAGTCTGGAAATTTTTTTGTTTGGATCGACATCTCGATCACTTGTGCCAATACGTGTATAAAGTGACAGGAGGAGAGGTTTGAGGGACAAAAATTTCTCTCAAAATTTCACTGGATCGGTACCACCTAACGAGGAACGTTTCAAAAGTTTGGACAAACGGTGCAAAAGAAAAAACAGGCAAAACATTGTTTTGAACTTGCATGCTATCGTAATATGTCTCACCAATAGAAAACCCCTGATTTGAATTCTGTAGTGCACGACCAGAAACTACTAAATATCATCTTATTAAATTAAAGACGGCGCGTTATTGGCTTATTCACTTGCCGGTGTGATCTAATACATTGTAAGCATTCCAAATATGTAAAAAAAAACCGGGGTTCGAGAAAAATTGGGGGCGCTTCTTTCTGTAAATTCATGTCTCTTAAAGTTCATGCCCAAAATTCAGTTTCCGCCCCACCGGGCGGACTGGCTGCGGTCGGTCCGTGTGAAAATCCGGTTGCCAGAATTTCACACGAGGTGTAAAGCACCCGCCCGTCCATTTTGTTTTTTTTTTTCTTAAACAACCCGAAAGCACATCGATATGGAAGACAACCAAAAAACATTGTGATGACCAGTGGGCATTGCTTTTGAAGCGATCATGAACATGTTATGGTAGAATAATGTTACTCTACTTGGAATACCGTTCGACTTTTTCTGACTCGGACGTTTTTTATTTACAATTTCGAGAAATCAAACTGGCGATTCAATGCAAGTCCATACTTCTTCGTCATCGTCTCGACATCCAGAAATCGCGTCACTTTCAACCTCTCCTCGATTTTTGAATATAAACCTTCGGTCGCCATGTTGCAAAGTCGCTCTGTGTAGAATAATGTTTCAAGCATCATATGTAAAAGCCGTTTTTTAAGATAATACATAAAACCTTTCAATAAATATCGTCAAGTTGACACTACTGAATTTTCGAATGCTGCCGACTGTCTGTAACCTGTTAACGATTCTTGGTCGTCTGTCCAATTTTCATCATTCACGAAAATGAGTAGGAGAAGGACGCCACACTCTTCAGGCGCCTGATTGGCCCTCTAATAGATGCACACACACTGGGGCCATGAATGGCAACTGAGTGTACACAAAATTTGGAAATTTCTCATGAAGATTAAACCACAAAAAGGACTTTTTATACTGCTAAAATTACCATGCATGTGTTCTCTAGCTTGCAAATATTAAGAACATGGATAATTTGAGTATTATTGCCATGTGTCGTAAGTTGGTGACCTCTTTTCGTACCACACGCTAAATTTCACTAATCGCGCCCTTTTTGCATTAAATTAAAATAACCAAGAAGTATATACCCTACTCAAGTAAAACTATACATTTTTTGAAAATGAAATTGTCCAAGGATTTTAAAATGGCAGTCATTTTTTTTAATTTTAAAACATTTAAGATTGTTAAAAACATGATTTGCTGGAATCGTGAAATGTGCCTTTAAATTTTCAATATTTTCATTCTGGTTTACCCTACATCATATTGCCTCCATATTATGACGTCCTCAAGCTAATAACCCTTTCCAATATATATTTTGGTGGGGGGGTTACCCCCTCTTCATAGTCAAAATATCTCCGACAAATGGTGGTCACTCGCAACTTGAATTAAATTGTCTAATAGGATGTTATATACTATTTTCAATAGTTCTAAAAGTTTCTGTACCTTAACTTAAATCAAAAGTACTACTGAAGACATTGGAAGATATTAACTTACAATTTTCAAGTTGAAAAGTTGTTTAAGTCTCTGTCCCATTGTCTGTTTATAAGAGCACAAGATGTCTTCATGATCCATAGTTTGGAGAATGAAGAGTCTTTGAAGATGAATTCTAGATGCTTCTGTTGCTGCGTTACATCAATGCCTACCTAAACTCTTCTCTGGCTGGCTTGGAACAAGAAGCTTTCTCTTTCAACATGTAGGTTAACATCCTTCCTCTTGTGTTTTTTCATAATGTAATAATGTCCTTCAACCACCTTGTCACCAAGTGCAAATGTGTATTTAAAATCGACGGTCCTAAATTGCATTTCCTCCTTCAGAACAATGGATTCCGTCTGATTCGACTTCAACAAAGGGTAATCTACATGAATCTCTCCTGGCTTGAATTGCAACAAAGGACCTTTTGCACACTAAATTGTGAATATTACAGTTTCTTCACTGATTTTTCTATCACTGGGAGTATTCTTCTGATTGGAACTTGACCTTCTTGGAAACTGATACTTGGCATTAGTTCGAATGACCTTGTTTTTACTTGTTCTGCTGTGCTTTTTGTTGATGCTTAAATCATCACTTAATGAAAGATTAAAATTAGAAAAATTAAAATTGTGTACTTAATACTGTGGTCAAGAAATCAGAGAATAAATACTTAGTCCTATTATACAACAATTGGTCTCGAATTAACTCATGTAACGGCCGTAGCACAAATTTCATTCATTTCAACGCTCAATTGCATGTACCCGGGCTCTTTGCTAATTAGTGTAATGTAGTTTATTAATTAATAAAATGTATTTTACATGCATATTTCATTAAGCCCAATTTATCCTCTTAATGAGTATAAATATGTGCATTTTTTACATCCCTATAGTCGCATGTTTTAGCAGCTTCTTGTAAAATAAGTGAGTGTTTACACACAATTTTCTATGTAGGGCCCGCAGTGTGCCCGCGGGAAAAATCCGCGTTGTCAGGAGCGCGAATTGCCGCGCGGCTATTTTCGCCCAAATCCTCGGCTTTGTTCCGCGCATGCAAACTTGTTGGACCTTTTCCGCGCAAAATCCGCTCCCCAGGAGAATGTGCCGATTCGCGGAAAACCCGCAACCACTAAACATCACGATTTTTTTCCAACTGTATCCGGCGATCGACAAAGTAACCGCCGATGTCTTTGAACTGACATGAAATGATTTTTAAGAACCCTCAACAATGAATTTTCACCCACGCCTGATTCGACCACTCACTTACTGTCCCGTCGCGATCACAAAGTTACGCCGATGTCTTGACCTGACATGACGGATTTTATGAACCCGGTACAATTAATTTTAACCACGCCTGATTCGACCCCTCACTCACTGTCGTCGGCAATCACAAAGTACTCCCACCGCCGATGTCTTGAACTGACAGTACTGATTTTTAATGAAGCCCTCAACATGAATGTTAAACAGCCTGATTCTACCCCTCACTCACGTCGTCTCAGGTCACGCCCAATTCTAAGACTTTTATTTCTAAATCTTGCATATGAAACCCTATGCGCACTGTGTCACTAATTTTTCGCCCGTGGGTGTGGCTTCGACCACGTTCGGTGCAATGACGGTCATAAAATAAAAATCACCAACCGTCATGCACTCACTTGGTCAATCCACCGTGCCTACGCGCACGTGGAAAAGAAAGTTTTCCCACGACGTGGTACGAACTCGCGATCACCTCCCCTTGGTTTTGTCTCCGGGACGTGTCTGTTTATATTATTGGGGCCATCTACGCGTCTCAGCACACATTTAAGAAATTACGAATAAATAAATCACAAGATAACGCAAAAAACCATCACACACAGTTTCAAGTTAAGGGTTATTAAATTGTTCATGGCACCATTAAAGAGAACCATGCTATACGTGCGTTTTATACCGGTGATTTTATTGTCAACTCATATAAAAGAATATTATTTTTATCATTTAAACCTTTACAATGGTATAAACACAACAAAAGAATTACAAGCAAGTATTTCCTCATGGAGGGGCATTTATGCATACTTGACGTAGGACAATAGTATTAACCAGTATCTTTTTTTTTTATTAGACATTAATAATACGATCACGCCAATGCTTTTGCATTTTTACTTTAATGATTAATCTGCTTCATTTTTGAAATTGAAGATAACAACTTCCTGAAGCAATTGTTTGGCGATGTTCTTTACCGATTAAGTATTTAACACTAAGCAACACCTACCCCATTAATTAAGTGGATCAATCCCAACATGTAATAACAGACAGTTCCATTGCATATTTAATGGGGGGGGGTGCGCTGACATTGCAAGTAAACAAGAAAACAAAACAATTAATAAGTCCGGAGTTTTTTTTATAAAAATCATTAACGGCCGACTCGGAGATTTCCTTAGGAGGCGCCCTCAATTTCCAAAAAAAATCGTTTTTTTTCATGTCAAGAATCTGTCCATATACAATCACTTTTTGAAATTGCTAGCTTAATCGAATCTTCATATAGAAACTACCCAACTTGTTATAAAATTCCGAATACCGGACAGTTGTTTGTTATACACAGTAGGCCTATGTGCCATACATACATAACTACACATAACTGTTTACTTTAGCTTACTGCATGCAAAACGAAAATTCCGATTCATCTCAAATTTTGGAATTGGGTTACAGTTTAGGTTACATCTTTAGGTTCTACTGACTAGTTTTTTTCACTTATTAACAATTACCCAAAAAAAATATTTTCAAAATCGCTGAGTCGTTTAGATAACCAACAAAGTTGAAATCATCGGGTGTTTGAATTGCTAAAATATACATTTTTCATGAATACTCGTAATCGGGGCCGGTCTCCAGTTCAGCTACGATTTCCGCGACGTGGGCCATATGGCCTGTCCACGGCGGCCAAAATTTTTGATACATGAAAGGGCTAAAATAAACCGTGAATTATTTAGAAATCGTTACCTGGTTTTGCCAATTTGCGATCAGAAATTACACTGGGTGATCAGTTTATCATTTTTATTACGTGGGGTCATGAGCTGAATGTCATAGAAGTCATTATCGTTCAAACTATCTTATGGACTGTTTCCGGTCTTGGGGAATTTCCCGTTCGCTCGCAATCAGCTCAGAGTGAAGCATAATGCAGTTCAACTCAGGTCGCTCATCATGCTCCTGCCGGATGAGTGGACCGGCGTAATATATCTGATCAAATGCATGGATGGTATTGTTAAAGTGGATCAGTCCAGAGTAGCTTACCAATGAACGATTTATCAACTAATCAATGCATGCAATTCAAGGATTAATGGTAAAACTGCTAAGTGCGGACCCCCATCACTGCACCTTTTCATCTATCTTTATGACCGTATCCACATTGGTCCGATCCGCATCCTCATTCATAGGTAAGTAAGGAGAATCATCACCTGTACGTTCAACCATGACTCGATCTCTGCATGGGTTGGATTTGTCCGCCTGGACAGGTACTACATTTTCGTTAAGGTTCGGGCATGTTTTATTTCTTTCTTTGTTTTAATTGTGTTCGTTCAACTTTTGATCATGTTGCTGCCACGTCCCGTGGAGGCTTTACTTTGATTCTAAAACTGCCTAGAGACCCCGCCGCGGCAGATTTTTGACTTTGGAAACCCGCGATGCATTAACGACAGAGTATACCCCGTCAGGATTATATGCAATCGGTAAAGTTGCCCCGTCAAGGTGAATAAGTTTACGCCCATTATGAATCACTGTACAGACTCTGTTCCTTTCATCTCTTCACGACATTGGGCATAGGTGGTCTGTCTATCAGGGTGCATGAGTACCGCTATTCAAGCACGATCTATTGCTCTCGTTGTTACTTGGTAAAATTGTAGTAATGGGGACCGGCCTTGTCGCAACCGCCTTGCCCGCATCGTTAAATACACTTTCCGGACCAAAAATCTGATTTTCTTGCCAATCAACTGTTTATCGATTATGAAAAACGTCGGGCACGAAGTTCAATACCTTTATCTAGGTAGAAAAAAAAAATAGGAATCCGCGGCATAACATGGTCATTGTCCGCAGGGAGGGGGGAAGACCGGAGGTCGCTGATTCTCCCGTTCCCTATTCTATGGGCGCCGGGGTGTCCCCGTGGCTTCCTGTCCGGGGCGTCCCCCCCCTGGGACTTTGTTAGCATAACGATCCTAAACTTAGATTAGCCTTTGACTAGCCTGTAGTATTTTGTTATAAATTAAAGAAGAATCAAGTAGTCTGTTTCACATTAAACTCAAAACAAAGGCTAACAGAGGACAGCTTCATATGTAAATCCTATGAAAGAATCCTTAAATTGTTGAAGGAAAAATGTCACAACACCACGCCAAAAAATGTGTATCAACCAACTCACGACACAATGCCGATGAGGTTGTCATTTCCTCAATTTCAATTCAAAGTAAATTAGGTGAAATTTTTGTCTGCCATCGCACAGCTCAATGGGGGAATGTTCATTGACGTCCTACGGCAGTGTGTGTAACCCTTAACTATGAATCCTTGATGAAGTATATGGGTACCGATTGGGACTAGTGAGTCGTCATGGTCAGTTGTCACATACCGGTTACTCATGCATGCATATGTACTGTCTTGTCATTACTACTGCCGCATCACGACGAGTTATCTATCTACAGGTAGCAAGTCTGACAACTAAGATGGTTCTTGGCTTTATTCGATTTACATTCCTTGCCAACCAACTTAGCTGTATCTTGCTAATACTCATCTACTTATTATGATCTTTACATATCAGAAATAAGAATAAATACCGGTTGGACAGTGCGGATATCGGTCGTTTTTCCGGCGATTTTCACAACATCCAACTCGCCATTTTCTGTGCAATACTTGTATCCTTCTGTTTAGAGCACCACAGGGGCGGGCGACGTGCAAGCAGCTGGTGCAAACGTGGAAAAGCATTACTTCAAGTTCAAGTGTCCTAATAAATAATGTTATCAATGAGTTCCAGATAGATACAATTACTCACATCCTGTTGTTATGGCAAAAAAGTTGAATACAAGGATATGACCCATTTTGCGGGTACTAGCGGGTACCCGCGCTTCACGCGGTGCGCTCGCTGAACGAGAGCTAAGGATTTGATGTGGCTTACTTCAGTGGTGGTTACGCAGGAAGAGCTGGATGGTTGAGTTGTGCAAGGAGACGGAGATGAAACCACTTTTTCGGCACAGGCAACAATTGCAACCTCATCCCCTGCTGACTCCACTACTCCCATCCACCATGATTTGCCAACCGTCGCCCAACCCCGCAACAACCCATTGGATTCATGTTCCCCCCATCAATTACCCAGGACTTATATACCCAACCCTGTCAATCAATGACTTCTTGTTTCCTTGGTTTCGGAATAATAAACGTGAGATTGTTTTGCTGTCACACCCCCTTATAATTTTTGGTAAATTTCTATACTCCTGTTGATTGGTTGGAATGATGAAACAGTTAGTTCTTATTATATGTACACATATTTGTAGCATTAAAATGATTCAATTTCCACTTCTTTCTCCCTCACACACACACACACACAATATGAAACGTCCTAAAATGATTAAAATGGCAATCAAAGAAAAAATTAATCGTTAATTTAAAGTGGGTTGTAATACTCAATTCCATTTAAAGTGGGTGACCCTGATCGACAACCTCGCCCCCCTCCCCTCTTCCCCCCCCCCCCCCAATACACACTTTAATCCATCAAAATGGAGATTTTGGTTATCAAAAGAACGTTTATATTTTTCTCATTACCCCAGGGAAATTTTAGGTCCAGGAAATGTTTCCTTTTGATTTATGAAACAAAAATTTCTCAATGTGTATATCAACCAACACACCACTGTCGAAGTCGTATGGGCCAAACAATTTAGTACGAATTTTGATTTTACTATCCCAGCGGCTGACCGAGAAACTTAAAATATGTAATCAGTTGATTTTGGTGATATGCTTACACGTGAGGGGGCAAAAAAATCATATGAAAAATCTGATCATGATGATTTTCGTGCTGACGCCCCCCCCCCAAACTCTAAAGGAATTTTGAACGTATTATGGAAAACATATGGGTCTACCCGACGAGCGCAGGAGCCGGCAAAAATGGGAACACCCCCCCCCCCCGAGGGTCCAGGTCTGGTTACGCGCCTGATGTTCTCTCGCGTTTGTGTGTGTGGGGGGGGGGGGGGAGGGGGAGGAATCAGTGGACCCCCCCTTCTGAAAATCACTTTGCAGTTGGATTTTACCAAAACGCTGCAATGATAGGCTACATCAACATGACCACACTAACTGGAACACAAAACAGGAACAAATGAAAATTTGTTTGTTTGTACCGATTCAACAAAATGGCGCGGCGGTTTTAAAAACTTATTTTTTTATGTCGCCCACCCAAATTCCCCCACCAAAAAATGAAGAACCCACTTCTCGAAGGACTTTTTACCAGAACATTTAGCTCGTAGCCTAATAGCAGAATCTTAATATATACATTGCCTGAAAAAAAGACAAAAGAATTTTTAAAAGTTACTCCTGTAGATTTAAGGGGCAAAACAAGTTTTGAACACTTGCAAATCCCCATGTGTCTGACACAACACGTAGCTAAACACTATTTTGTCTCACTTTTGAAACATTATATGACGTTCCCGTTTATGTGTTTAAGATTCTAAAACACGTTGCCTTGCTATGAGTTTCATGTTTTAGACACAATAAACACTATAGTGTTAAAGATTCTTAAATGCTTTTGTGGCCACATTTATAGTGTTTTTAGCGTTAGAAATTAGCATTGCTCTGATTTGAAATGGGGAGAAGGGGAAAACGATGTGAATTGCAAGGCTTTTAGAGATAGCTTTTATAGGAGCAGTGGGATAAGTAAATACCACCTTTGACAAAAAACGTTGTCTTTGTTTGATTTATTGTTTGAAATTAAATAATAAAACACTTAAAAAAAAAACTGTTACAAAATATAAACACTTACTTTTTACAGTGAATAGCGCTGGCACAAAAAGCTGTTAATATTTACGTTTAGCATTGTTACGGGTTACGATGTCCCATGGACGATATAAGGTCAGAAATACCCTTTAAAACGCAAACAAATGAACTTTGTGACAAATGATCTGGGAATTTTATAAATAACAATAATTATTATGTTTTTTGTTCAAATTGTTTGGTTTCAAGAATTTGGAAATTAATTACAATTCAATAATTTCCACTGCAATATTAAGAATTTTACAGGCTTACTAAAAGTCCACTCATGGGAGAGGGACGACTTATGTCCAGTATTAAAATTCGGGAGCAGTCCAGGTCATTGCGATTCAGTGCCTATTAAGCCATGAGAGGTGGAAGCTGCAAATTCCCCAGTTGGACCCACATTTCCCCACTCGTCCCCAAAACAAATTTTAATGCAACAAATGCTGCTTTTGGGCAAATTGGGGCTGTCCGCACCCAAAAATCGAGTATTGATCCGTTCTTCTGTAATATATAGGATGCACAACATATAAGTGAAATTATGAAAGGTGCAATGCAAATCTATAGATGAGGGATAACACTTAAGTGGATAAGGTTTTTTGACACAGGTTAAGGATAAATGGGGCTCCCCGAGCCCCAGGACGCCAAAAAATTATTAGGGATCTTATATAGGGTGAAAGACAGCCAAATGCCCAAAAAATAAGGGCTTTGGGTGACTTTTTTCAAAATGCCCCCCCCCCAAAATTAAAAAAAGGGGTCTTTGGGTGACAGCTGAAATTGCCAACAATTATGCATGGGTCGTTGGTGAATTTAAAAAATATGGAGTCTTTGGGAACAAACGACGATACTGAAAATTAGGGGGTCTTTACAGCCTTACATCCGCGTCACCACCGCACTGGGAGTAACCACCTCGGAACTCTCACCAAACTTGAAAGAACCCACTTTCCGCATCAATTCAATTCTCACCCCATAACCCATAAAGTTTCGACTCTTACAAAATACATTCCCATCGACTGTGTATAGCCGTTAGCTGTACTCAGCTTCAAAAGACAAAATCCTATTTGGAATTTAAAAAAATAAACAAAATGAAAAACACCATGGGAATAGCACGTAAGGGCCTAGTTGCAAGCTCGTTGTTGTAAGCCCGTAATTGAGTATAGGCCTATTGATTAAGGCCCGTACTTATAAAACAGTAAATTCTTTTATTAAGTGCCGGGTCCATAGGCTATATTTTGCAGGCATGTAGTTGTAGGCCGGGAGTTGTAATAAGCCCGTGGTTGTGGGACCGTCAGTGCAGTATAATTTTCTCCGGGGTTACGAAGCCCCATAGGGGACATATAAGTACAATATCTGTTTGGAATCTGTCCCACAGTTTGCAATCTTTCCCCACAGTTTGCAATCGGTTCCCACAGGATAGATTGCAATCTGTTCCACAGATTACGTAATATGTTCCCACAGTTGTGCAATATGTTTCCCACAGATTGCCAATCTGTTCACACGATTACGTAATCTGTTCCAACAGATTGCAATCTGTTCCCACAGATACGTAAAATCTGTTCCCACAGATGCTAATCTGTTCCACAGATTGCAATTGTTCCCACAGATTTTGCAATCTGTTCCACAGATTGCAATTGTTCCCACAGATTGCAATCTGTCCCCATTTGATTACGAATCTGTTCCACAGATTGCGTAATGTGTTCCCACAGTTTACGTAATCTGTTCCCACAGATTGACAATCTGTTCCAACAGATTACGTAATCTGTTCCCACAGATTGCAATATGTTCCCACAGATTGCAATCTGTTCCCACAGATGCCAATCTGTTCCACAGATTGCAATCTGTTCCCACAGATTGCAATGTCCCACAATTACGTAATCTGTTCCCACAAATTACAGATTGCAATCTGTTCCCAAAGATTGGCAATATGTTCCCACAGATTGCCATATGTTCCCACAGATTGCAAATCTGTTAGCACAGTTTGCAATCTGTTCCCACAGATGCAATCTGTTCCCACAGATTACGTTAATCTGTTCCCACAGATGCAATATGTTCCCACAGATGCAATCTGTTCCCACAGATTGCAATTCGTTCCCAAAGATTGCAATCTGTTCGCACAGTTTGCAATCTGTTTCGCCAAGATTGCAATCTGTTCCCACAGATTGCAATTAATCTGTTCCCACAGATTAAGGTAATCTGTGGCCACAGATTGCAATAGATTGCAATCTGTTCCCACGAATTGCAATCTGTTCCCACTGTTCCCACAGATTGCCAATCTGTTCCCACAGAGTGCACTCTGTTCCAACAGATTGCAATTGTTAGCACAGTTTGCAAATCTGTTCCACAGATTGCAATCTGTTCCCACAGATTACGTAATCTGATTCCCACAGATTGCAAATCTGTTCCCACAGATTACGTAATCTTCCCACAGATTGCAATTAATCTGTTCCCACAGATTGCAATCTGTTCCACAGATTGCAATCTGACGCCACAGATTGCAATCTTACGTAATCTGTTCCCACAGATTGCAATCTGTTCGAAAGTTTGCAAGCTGTTCCCACAGATTACGTAATCTGTTACCAAAGATTGCAATCTGTTCCCCAAGATTACGTAATCTGTTCCCACAGATTGCATCTGTTCCCACAGATTGTCCCAATCTGCTCCCAGATTGCAATCTGTCCCACAGATTGCAATCAGGTCGCACAGGTTGCATTGTGTTCCCACAGATACGTAATCTGTTCCCACAGATTGCAACTGTTCCCACAAGATTACGTTATATGTTCCACATGATTGCCAATCTGTTCAAACAGATTGCAATCTGATTTCCCACAGATTGCAATCTGTTCCGACACAGTTTGGCAATCTTTTCCCCACAGGATTGCAACTGATTTCCCACAGATTGCAATTAATCTGTTCCCACAGATTGCAATTAATCTGTTCCCACAGATTGCAATCTGTTCCAAAAGTAGCGGCTCTGGTTCCCACAGATTGCATCGTTCCACAGATTTACGTAATCTGTTCCCAAGATTCAATCTGTTCCCACGATTGCAATTGTTCCCACAGATTGCAATCTGTTCGCACAGTAGTTTGCAATGGTTCCCACCAGATTGCAATCGGTGCCCACAGATTACGTATCGTGGCCACAGATTGCAATCTGTTCCCCACAGATTGCAATTGTTCCCACAGATTGCAATTGTTCGCACAGATGCCAATCTGTGGGAACAGATTAATTAATCTGTTCCCACAGATTACGTATTCGGTTCCCACAGATTGCAATCTGTTTCCACAGATTACGTAACTGTTCCCACAATGCATCGTGTTCCCCAGATTACGGAACTGTTCCCACCGATTGCAATCTGTTACCCACAGATGCAATCTGTGGCCACAGATGCATCGGTTCCAAAGATGCAATTGTTCCCACAGATTGCAATCTGTTAGAACAGATTGCAATCGTTGCGAACAGATGCAATCTGTGGCCTCAGAATGCAATCGGTAGCCTCAGTTTGCAATCTGTTCCCACAGAGATTACGTAATCTGTTCCACAGATTGCAACTGGGCCCACAGATTCGTAAATCTGGGGGTTCCCAAAGATTGCAGTCTGTGGCACAGATTACAATCTGTTCCCACAGATTACAATCTGTTCCACAGATAGTAATCTGTTCCCACAGATTGCAATCTGTGGCCACAGATTGCAATTAATCTGTTCCCACAGTTGGCAATCTGTTCCCACAGTTTCAATCGATGTTCCCACAGATTCCAAATCGTGGCCACAGATTACAATGTGTTTCCCACAGATTGCAATCTGTGGCCACAGATTGCAATCTGTCGGCACAGTTTGCAATTCTGTTCCCACAGTTGCAATCTGCTCCCACAAATTGCAATCTATTCCCACAGTTTGCAATCTATTCGCACACAGTTTGCAATACGTTCCCACAGATTGCAATCGATGGCCACAGAGTACATAATCTTTCCCCACAGATTGCAATCTGTGGCCACAGATTGCAATCTGTTCGCACAGTTCGCAATCTGTTCCCACAGAGGCAATCTGTGGGCCACCAGTTTGCAATCTGTTCCCAAAGATTGCAATCTGTGTCCACAGATTGCAAACTCTGTGGCCAAGATTGCAATCTGTTCGCACAGTTTGCAATAGTAGCACAGATTGCAATCTGTTGCAATAGTTTGCAATCTGTTCGCCACAGATTGCAATCTGTGGCCTCAGAACAGATTGCAATGCAATCTGTGGCCACAGATTGCTATTTGTTCCCACAGATTGCATCTGTTCCACAGATTGCAATCTGTTCCACAGTTTGCAATCTGTGCACAGATTGCAATCTGTGGCCTCAGAACAGATTGCAATCTGTGGCCACAGATTCCAATCTGTTCCCCACAGATTGCAATATGTGGACAAAGATTGCAATTCTGTGGCCACAGATTGCAGTTATTGGTTGAAGGCTGACATTTAGATCACTTTGCCCGTTTGCGGTCATTGTCATATCTGTAGATAGTGGGGTGGGGGGGCGGGATTAGGATAATTTATCAGGATTATGTTGAACGGGGGGACAAAAGCGCCATTTTTGGTTATTGGGCTTCCTGACTGGATATCAATTGATTGTAGCCACGGAGGCCCTCTCGACAGATTCCCAATATGGCCGCGCCCGTTCATGATAAAAATTGATTTTCTTGAGTTAATTGGTTAAAAGAAGAAAGCTGACTATATCAAAATATTATATAAATACTAATATTATCTCAATAGGTTCCGTCGTCATCCTCAAGTCAAAACTAATGATCCAAATGGCCACAATTCATGAAAAAATGGCAAATTCTTGTTTTTATCCCCATGGCTGGAAGACCAGAGAGGGGATATTGCGAGGGTGCGAATGTCTGTATGGAGTATGTTATGTGTGTGTTGCAGTTGGGTTGGTTTGGTTAGGTTTTCGTTTTTTTTTTTCGATCTCCTTCGAAAAAGTTTAAGGTCGATTTAAACAGACTTGGGGTTGTTAATAAGGTGCAAGAGGGGTTCCTTCAGGTGTTAGATGATGTCAAAGGTCATGGACTAAGTTCAAATGTTCATCTGAGGGTCATGTTTCCGAATGCCAATCTTGCCGGGGGGGGATGACGCAAGTTCTTGTCTGTATTTTTAGAAGTCATAATGACGGATAAAAAATTGCATTAAACAGCTTTATTAGGGCAAAATGGTCAAAAGATGGGGAAATTGGGAGCGGCAATGAAATCAGGGTGTCTGCAAATTAACCGAGGGTGGAATAAACACGAGGGCGGGGGGGGGGGGCTTTTAATGGTTTTCTAATATCGACATTATAATAGCTAGAATAGGTAATAAAAACAATCAATTACAATGGAAAAGGATTCCAAGATTTAGATATCATATTTGAAACGTGTCCATGGAGCATTGAAACAAGTATGTCTGCAAATGGCCTGAGATGATGAAACCGGGGGGCGAGGGTCTTTTGCCAAAGGATCTCAAATCATTTTTAATAGCTGATTTTGAGAGTAGTAAAATGGCTCCAATTTTTTCGGGCTCGATCCGCTCCCTGGTATAGGTAGACCCAAATTTGTTTCCCACTCGGATCGAAATTCTGAAACTGGGGGGGGGGGGGGGTACCAAATTTACAACAGCTTCGCGCCCGGTGCCCTATGCATCATCTTGATTTGCAAAAAAATAGGGGGGGCGCCCCTGTCCGCACCTGTATATAAAACATATTGATACAGAGTTCAGGAAGAACTTAACACTTTTCCCTGGAACCATGGGAGCTATGATTAAACCTTGGGGAATCGATAGCTGTCGATGTTATGCCATATTTACATCGACAATTTTTATCCCCCTGTGAAAAGCAGAGCGGGGGTTATCCCGAGGGTGCGCATTGTCCGTAGGTATGGGTATGGGTGTGTGTGGTGTGTTCCAGTTTGGTTCGCGTCTCCTTGCAATACGGCGGTACGGAAAGTGTGTAGTCTGTTTCACAGACTCCGAAAAAATTATATCTACATTAGTACTGCGCGAGAGATTAACGTGATCAGTCCGTCATAGCGAATGCATTTGCAAATGAAACTAAATCTCAAATATCTCCGGGAAAACGGAAGGGGTTCTATGGAGATTTGCATCAGAGGTCCGTTACTGGTTTGTTTTAAATATGTACCGTAATGGGTCTGAACCTATATAGACCTGCGAGAAAATTGAACGTTTTGTTCGGGTTACTTCGGTGCTCGCAAAACACGGAAGGAAAGGAAAAGTGAACACGCAATCGCTACGGGCCGCATCCCTTTTCCACAATGCATTTCGGTATTATTCCAGTCTTGAGAATTTTAAACGCTGTTTAATTTACGTTTCAATTTTAGAAAACAGCTCTACGTACTTACCGTACCGCCCGTAACCTTGCAATAATGGTTCTTATTATGTGGATGAGTGAAAAAAAGGTCATGGACAAGGCAAAGGTCAACTGAGGTCATGTTCCAGTTTGGTGTCTTTGGTTAGGGTTTCGTTTTTTGCGTATCCTTCGAAAAGTTTAAGTCCGATTTTAAACCAAGACTTGGTGTGAGGTGCAATATAGAAATGATGAATGCATAAATGAATGAAGGAAGAATGAAGGAAGGAATAAATCCCAACTTCCCGGATTAGTATGAATAAATAAAAAGGAAAGGGGAGGGAGGGAGGGAGGGAGGGAGGAGAGGAGGAGGGAAGGAAGAAGGGAAGAAAAGGGATAGGGGCGGGTAAAGAGGGAAGGAAAGTGAGGAAAGGGGCGGGGAAGGGGAGGGTGAAAGGGGCAGGGGAAAGGGGCGGGGAAAGGGGCCACGGGGCAGGAGGCCGGGGGCAGGGCCCAAAGAGCCGGGGGCCTAGGGGGAAGGGGACCAGGGGCAGGGCCCCAGGAGGACCCAGGGGGAGGGGGGCCCCAGGGGCCAAGGGGGGACCAGGGGCCCAGGGGGCGCATGAGACTGTGGCATAATTTTGCGATTAATATGTTAAACAACTTTACTTAACACTTAAGTGATAAGGGGGAAGGGTCCACGTGGACCCAACTTTTGTTTTGTACGCCTTTTTTAACGGTAAATTACTTTTGTCCAAAATTGATTGTAATTTGCCTAAAATCAGTTGCGCATGTTTTGGTGGAACAAAAAAAATCAAATCGCCTATGGCATTATTGTGTAATTAGCATAATTTAAACATGGGGGGGTGCCTATTCAAATTTGAGGGCGAGGTGGCTGATCGGTCTAGGCGGTTAAGGGTATAAGATCGACCGAGAGGACCCTGGATCGAGCCCCGCGAGAGTCGGGCGTCTTGGTCATACTCAAATATGTTATCGGAAATCGCATAATTGCGCAGCAGTTGTTGTGATTATGGAATTTCTCGCTCCTACCCAACCCATTGCGTAAAAGGTGCAGGTGTATGCAATGGGTGTCCGGCGCCTCATGGTTCGGAGGAAGTCAATGTAAGCTTGTTGGTCCGGTGTTCGGGGAAGTAAAAGTAATTTTCTGAACACGTAAAAGTTGCAGACCTTATCGAAAAGACTAGGGGACCATCCCGGGTTGTACCTGCACACATTACTCACGGTACCAGGGTCCCTTCCAACCCAAACTAGGCCAGCGTGGAAGGGTAGGCCGAAATCTAGCATAGAAACATGTTGAGACTTCGTCCAACAGTGGATAGACAAAAAGGCTGATGATTCAAAATTTGTTTTGCCCATTAAAGGGGCGTGTTCCGATCGTCTTGGGACCCCCCTGATTTACCCGAAGTAGTATCGATTTTGATATCAGATGAAAGGCCGTCTTTTTCTAATTGTCGTCCTGAAATTTTGAGCCTCGGAATCCATTTCTTCCCAGATATTAAACAAAACCGCGTTTGTAGTGGTTAACCACTTTTATTAGCACAGAGTATTGAATAGGTTTGCAAAATGCATTATTGCGTCTACCATCAAAAACCGCAAGTTGTTTTCCCACGGTGGGTACTTGTGGGGTGTGGGGTGTTGTATGTGCAAAGGCCAGGCTCTTCATATCAAGTAGAGAACACAATACACATAAATCGGAAACAACAAACTTAAAGTGTGAGTAACTTTTTTTTTTAATTTTTATTTCAGCAACGGTAAATGTATTATATTCTTCATATATGAGCCAAAAAGAAAGTGGTGTTTTCGTTTTTTCGGCGGAGGAATTGGCGTGCGCGTTTTTGAAAATCATTTTTGCCCGCCATTTTGAATTGGTACACAACCATTTTCATTTTTTCCCTATTATGTGGTCATGTGATTGTATCCCATCAAAATAAGTTTTAGTAAAAAAATTCCACCGGCAAGTGGTTTTCCGGGGGGGGGGTCATGTGGGATGTGACAAAGACTTATACATTAGGGCTTTGTTCTGTAAACCTTTTGGTCAATAACCGTTGGAAACACAAAGCAGCCAAAAACCCCGGTAACCATCCAAAAAATTTTCCGGGAGGAAACTTACCAAAGTGTCCACTTTGTTAAAGTCATTTTTTGACCAGTCTGGACAGAAATGGCCAATTTGGGTCCAGGCAATTGCTCATCAACCCATTGAAACACAAAAGGAGCCGAAAAAACACATGGAACCATCAAAAAACTTCCGCGGGGGGGGGGGGGGCGGGAAGACACGATTTGCTCAAATTGGGCATTGGGGATTTCCCAAACGGTAATTGGGGAATGCTACGTGCATTTATTATGTCATTTTTTTTTATTTTGTCCATTTATATAAAAAAATACCGATTTGTTTTCCAGGAAAAAATGTTAAAAACATTGATACACAAAACGAACCGAGAAAACTGGGAAACATTCAGAAACCATCTGGAACCATCCAAAGTATCCACTTTTCTTTAGAAATTCATTCTTTTGACCATTTTGAAGCAAAATAGTGTAACCGAGGGCCAGGCAATACTCAACCATTTGAACACAAAGCAGGCCCAAAACACCAAAGGGGAAAAACCATCAAAAACATTACAGGAAAACTTCCAAAAGTGTCCACTTTTGTTAAGTGGCCATCCAAAAACCTTCCGGGGGGGGGTTTTTATTTTAAAAACCACGAATCCTGCTCTATTGGGCATTGGGGATTTCAAAATGGTTAATTGTGGAACTGCTACGTGCATTTTATTATGGGCAGTCTCGGTCTCAGTGACATTACAGGATAATTGAAGAAAAAATTATTGCCGTCAAAATCCGTAGAGGTTAGTGGATTAACTCGCTGCAAAAAAACAGCAGCAATTTTCTAAGTTTCAGTTCAGTTTTATGGTTCGCTCCTTTTGAGCCGGGTCACTGCAAAACTATTGCTTTGACCGGGGTTGTAGAAATTCTGGTCACGAGAACAGGGACTGGGTTAAAAAAACTGGGGTAAAAAATCTGTTCACGAGAACAGGGACTGGGTTCACAAAAAAAAACCGTTGTTGTGTGTTTGTGTTTCTTTTGTGGTGTAATGATTGCTGCAACACGCGCTGCCCGCGCATCAGTATCTTCTTTTGGTGGCCTTATGCATTAGATATATGGGGAAAAAAACTCGGGGCGTCGGAAGGTTAGATCCCGAGCGCCGTGGGGCCCTCTTTCATGCTCCCTTTTTTCGGTCTGACACTCGGAATCGTCACGCTGTCACGGCGCGCTCCTCATCTACCATACACTCAAGGCATAAAACGTCTGTGTTGTGCAATTTCTAATTAACGGGTCATTTGAGATTTAAAGCCTAGCCTTTAGTAAAGCCTGTTGTGTGACCGTTTAGATAGAGCGCCCTCTACCGTAGTTCTTGAAATAGGGGACTAGCACTTCGGGTTGACGCCGGAAAGTTGATTGTAGATCTGTGGTGTTGAATAGGTTGGCATGTTGCCTACCCCCCGACCTTCCGGGAACCTTCCAAAGTGTCCAACTTTTCTTACAAATCATGATTTTGACCAATTTGGACAGAAATGGCCACGACTTGGGTTTCATGGCAGTGCCCCATAAAAAAACCATGGTTTTTTAAATTGCAACGGCCCTACCTATGTCCTGAGAATCCCGTATTGTATGACTGCGCCCGCGCCCGAATCCATTAAGCCGGGCTCCTCGACATCATTAAGGCGGTCCGGAAAGTGTGTAGTCGGTGTCACAGCCTGCGAAAGATTTGATCTAATTGGACTGCGCGAGTGATTTAAAGAATAAGTTATCAGCAAAACTCAGTAATGTGTGTAAATGAAACTGTAAATCTCAAATATCTCCGAAAAACAATGTTGTGTTTTAAATAGTATCGTAATTGGGTCTGAACCTATTAGAACCTAGCGATCAAATTGAAACGTTTTTGTCGGGTTACTTCGGTACTCGCAGGACACGGAACAAGTTAACCGCATCTCTACTGGCGGAAAATACATTTTCCCACAATGCCTTTCGGTATTATTCAAAGTCTTTGAGGGAATTTTCAAACACTACGCAAACTTTTTTTTGTTCAATTTTAGAACAGGAATTCGCGTACTTTACCGGGGACCGCCGTACTCGACCATGATATCTACACATGGATAGCAAAATCTCCACTGGCGAATTGTTTGCGATGCGAGGCCGATGAAATATACCGGAGTTTGCGCAGCGTCCCTTGTGGCTCTACCCATAACTTCACTCGGTTGCAAGGGTTTCTTGGGATGAGATGAGATGAGTATACATATATGGACTTTATTAAAGTATTTTCTGGCCAATATCTGAAAAAAAAATATCAAGGCCATTTGCAATTTGTATGGTTTATGTTGCCCGTCTTTTGCCTGAAATTAACTGTGGGTAGAAGTAAACGGATGTATTCTAGGGCAATTTTGCGACCGATGTAGTGATGGGGTTACACGTCGTAGCCTATACACTGGATGACATAATACGGTATGAACCTTGGGCATTGCCCACCTGTACTTAGGGACTATGTGGCATCGTCTATTTATCCAATTGTGGGACCTGTTCGCAATACGTGGACTAAAATACCCTGTAAATAGCCAATATACAAAAAAAAAAAAAAAAATAAACACTCGGGGGTTTATTTAGCTGATATGTTGAGGTTAAATTTTTCTTCTACTTTATCATTGAACCAGTCACAATCACAACTGTAATGTTGATACCCCCTGAACTTCATTATTGTGGAATTGTATACCCCTAGAGGTTGTCCCCGCATGTGCCAAGCTATAGTCGCTCTTTTTTTGGAACGAGCATTGACTTCCCCGACCAAATTCAGAACCCAGGAATTTTATTTCCATTTTTAAGATAGAACGTGCATGCCCCAAAGATACGAGGTCATTTCCAGAAAAGATCGGGGGGGGGGGTAACCACCCCCTGTGATTTTCCTTTTTTACACATCGAGTCTTATAAATTTGGTTACCACAAGATAGCTTTGCATTTCTCTCTTTCAATTGGTATCCCAATAAGTCCCAAACAGTGCCCAATGATGAACATAAGGTTAAGGAAGGAAAGAGTGAAAAAAAATACATGATATAGGTGAGGGTGGGTTAGTTAAGCGGAAAAAATCTGAAGGAGGATATCTAATATATTTGTGAATGCTAGTAGTCAAAGCACTTAGGCCTCTCCATGAATTATTGTCTATGAGCTGAAACCTGAAAATATGCATTTTAAAGACCTTTTTAAAATATTTGAATCATATTTGTTCGACCATACCCACCTATACTCGAAAATCAAACAAAATTGAAAAACCTTGAACAATACGTGCAAATTTAAATCGCCTAATTATGTCCCGTTTCCATATGTTTTCCCTATTCAGGTGTACGTGCACGATCGGGTTTTGGGTAGAGCAAAAGGGCCGCCGTGCAATTTTCCGGTTTCCTCACGTTCGAGCGGCCATAGCCTATCCGCTGTTAGAGATTCAGGTACTCGACTCATATGGAGGGTTCATGCCAAATTTGGTGAGTTTGTTCGCCTGTCAACCGTAATTTATTATTAGCCACCCGACTAGTACGGCGGTACGGTAAGTACGTATAGCCTGTTTCTAAAATTGAAAAAGTTAAATTGAACCAGCGTTTGAAACATTATACAAGAATGGAATAATACCGAAATGCATTGTGGGAAAAGGGATGCGGCCCATAGGATTGCGTGTTAACTTTTCCGTGTTTGCGAGCACCGAAGTAAGTACCCGACAAAAACGTTCAATTCTCGCTAGGTTCTATAGGTTCAGACCCAATTACGGTACATAGTTAAAACAAAGCATAGTAAACGGACCTCTGATGCAATAATCTATAGAACCCCTTCGTTTTCCGGAGATATTTGAGAATTAGTTTCATTTGCATTGCTTTCGCTATGAAGCGACTGATAACGTAATCTCTCGCGCAGTACTAAATTTAGAATATATGTTCGGAGTCTGTGACACCAGATAACACCACTTTTCCGCACCGCCGTACCTACTAATCGTTAATGTCAACTTGAATATTTGGAAGCTGACGATAACCATCGTGCACGCAAATGTCACCGAGTGCGAATGTTTGGTAGATGGTAGATCGTTCGAAAAGAAATCTTCGCGATTTTTCATATTTCTTTCACACTTTACGAAGCCGGAACGGAAATTTAATATTAGCAATCTACAATGATCAAGGAACCTAGTCTACCAACATTTTATCGCTATATGGAGGCATGAAGGGCAGGAGAGGAGTATAAGATCAAATTGACTCAAGCCTGTGTTGCTTGCTTGTACGTATTTTTTCCATAAGGAATTCCGCAATGTTTTGTAAAAACACAGTCTAATATGTCAGCGGGAGGAAAATTCAAGAATTGGCCAACAAATGTATAATTCTGATAGTTTATCCTTCCATATACATGATAGAGGCGATCGAGATATACACGGAAATGTCATGTTGAAGGGGCCAGGATTCCTAGAAACGGTAAAAAAATAATAAAAATAAATATGACAAATACAGCAAGTAAACTTCCGCGATTCCCCTTGCAAGATGGCAGGTACACGTGTAACAAATTTGGTCATTGGCACAGTTGTGCAGTTGCAGCCTGCAGGGCACCAAATTCAAGCAATTGTTCTCATGGAAAAATATATCTGAAAAGTATAGCCAGTTCTGCAAAATGACAAGCCTACCCAAGGCCGAAAATGAATGAGGATAACCTTGGTTTATGTGGCCTTCCTTTGACCTCAACAACAATGAAGGAAACAGCATGCATCATGCACCTTCGAACCAAGTTAGGATGTTAATCGGGACTTCCAACTTTTCAAGAAGCCCAGAAAAAACAAAAACCTATACAAACTGGATCATGAACGCAGATGAACTTTGGAAGGAAGGAGAGAGAGGGAGGGGGAAAGAATGGGGAGGGAAATAGGGGAGGGTGGGAGAGGGGGAAATGGGGAGGGGAAGGGGGAGGGGATGGTAGGGAAGGAGAGGGAGGGAGAGGAGGGATGGAGAGGGGACAGGGTGAGGGAGAGTGAGGAAGGGGGGGGAGAGGGAGGATGAGGATGGGATGGGAAGGAGGAGGGGAGAATGGGGAACTCAAGCGTGTGCATTCGAATATGCAGAATCAACTGCCAGAAATAGGCCTAACTAAATAAGGAAAAATAATTGAAACAAACTGAGGAAATGTGAAATAATAAATAAAAACAGTGAATAAGCAGAGAATAGTTATATCCATAAGATAAATGCATATTTGCTTTAATAAATATGGCCTAGGCCTAGAAATGAAGGAATTAATGAATGCATGAAGAAAGAAATTAATGAATGATGAACGAATGGATTCCAACTTACCTTATAAATAAAGACAAATAGTAAGAAATGAAGGAAGAAGGGAAAAAAGGGAAGGGGGGGGCAGGGAAGGGGACGCAGGGAGGGCGAGGAGAGGAGGGGAGCGGGGGGAAAAGGAATGTGTGGGGAGGGGGAAAGTGAAAATGAGGAGGCGGGGAAGGGGAGGGAGAGGGGAAGGGGAATGTGAGGGGGAAGGGGGAGGGTAGAGGGGAGGGAAGGAGAGGGGAGGGGAGTAGGCCCCAATTGGACTTTGATTCCTGAAAAATTTTACTAAGTGAAACTTGCTGAAGAATAGCATGCCACATGAAGATTATGTTTGGGCAAATACTTTCCTGTAAAAATATTTACACAATAATTATAACACAATTCTTTTTCACAAAACATTTCTTTTTTGCTTTTCTGTTTCAACCTGTCATCAATAATATTTGTATAACTGCACAAATGGCACCAATTATCACACAGAAAAAAAATCCCAGCATTTCGGGTGTCGTTATCGGCAATGGGCGCAATTGTACGCAGCATATGAATGTGGCATAATTTGTCCATGCTACTACCATCCATGTGTAATAAAAGATTAAGATTTTTCTTTTCAAAAATACAAGAACCATTCACAAGTTGCATTGACTTTGAATTGACTAAGTTGCAGTGACCTTCCGGTTTTTTGCCCCTTAAAATGGCCG
>JAMKCH010041220.1:0-13681 GCA_023653785.1 Ophioderma brevispina
ATTACAAGGTATTTTTTGAGACCTAGTATTTCGTTGAAATTTTCTGTTGAGTACATAGTCAACGAGTCAACGTGTCAATTCTTAGAGCTTGTGGGAGTTAGCTGTATGCATAATGAAAACAATGTACTGAGAGACCATGACTGTGAAACTGAATTCAGTACGATGTTTAACATGTACACAAATTGTGTAAGCCCAATTAAAGGGACATTTCGTGATCCACAACTTCATCACCCCAACTTACCTAAAAAAAGTTGAGATTTTTATATCATCTGAACTGTTAACATTAATTAGTAATCCATGTGTACCTAATCTTACGTGCAAAGTTGGTTGTATCTATAAGAAATTAACAATTTTGTATTTTCTGTCCGTAAACGAACAGAAATTCAGCACAGTGGCCCGTGGGAAACAAGCAATTGCTCATGACACAAAACCGCAAGATCAGAATCAACTCATTTATTATGAATAAGCTTTTCTCAAGGATATCAAGTGAATAATGAATAAAACAAAAGGTGCTGGAATCACGAAATGGACATTTAACTTTATAGAGAATGGGAGAGAAGAGAGAGAGTTTTTGTGTGTGTGTGAGAGAGGGAGAGAGGGAGAGAGAGAGAGAGAACAGGGCATATGTAGCTATAATGTATTGCAAGAAGTTTTGTTTGTCTTTTCCTTCCATTAGCCTACAAGGAGACTTATAATTTGTGCCTAGACTTGGTGCTATTGATTTAATCATTTTATTCCCCGAGGATTGAGTGCAAATTATATGTTGTCCAGCACCATCTGATCAAATAATGTTATCCTCTTAATTCAATTGTTGTAACGCCCTCAGTGTATTATACAGCCCATGCGTACTTGGCAGTACTTTGCACCAGGCTTGGGTCATCCCGGCTCCTTTGCATCCACCAGGAACTAAGTTCAGTGAGTTGTGCATGTATATGCATTGACATGAACTGACCTAATGAGGTCTGGGTATCATTATACCCACACACCAGGGAGTGTATTTTTTTAACACACTAGTGAATAGAAGCTACTGAACTGTGCCATTGGAATTGAGACTGCATTATGGACTCATAGAAGGGATGTCTGTCATGACTTTTGTGACATATATGACATACTTTTTTATAGCACATGTTTATGGAAAAGTGGTAGACAAATGATTAGGATATCTGCCTTGTGTTGGAGATCCCCAGTTCAATCTGTGGTGAGGTTGCTAAATCAGATAACCGAAAAAAAAAGCATCCAAAATCAGATTTTTGCATGTCTGAAATAAGTGTAGATATCCTAACATACCCTGCAAGTGATCATACCAAAAGCAACATATTAAGGACAAAATCAGATATTTCAGTCATTACTGTACATACAGACACTTGCTACAAATACATAATTGAAGGAGATTTGTATCTTTGAAAATGGCTGTTTTCCCTTTTTTGTCAGATTTTCATTGGATAAAATAACTTTTAAGAATTCTACAGACTCATCCTTCACTTTTAAGCTATTTCTGCAAATTTCATATTTTTGACCCTTTGGGTGGAACACTACCTTTAGTGGGTATCTGCCTTTGGTGTTAGGAGGTCCCTAGTTGATTATAGTTGGAACTCACTCCGCCCACGGTTTGGACATGGGCAAACCAGCCATGAAAATATGTCATCCTTTAGATAAGGGGCATTAAGCCATCGGTCCCATGTACGTATGTGATGCGATCTGGGAAAACCTGCCACATGGTGGGAAATTTATATTTTAAGTTTTTACTATCACGGCAGAGTTTGAAATATTAAGTTTCCATAACTGTTTACTTCTTTCTTCTTTGATACACACTTCAAAAGTTACGCCTTATACAATCTGACAAAAAATAAAGTACAATATAACAGATTTTTATTTTCTTTATTTTTTCAAAACTGTCCTGTGCGACATGTGGCGGGTTTTCCCAGATCACATCACATATAGAGCCATACATTGTAATTTGCAGTCAGTTTTTGTGTCATCTGCAATTCATAGGGATTACTCTGGTCGTATGTCTGTGTGTATGTGTGTCTGTGATCAAGATGTTAACCCTTAATATATTGCATGCCGTATGAGTTCCGTAAGGGCTATGATGATGTAACTTGGTGGAAAGGAGGGGGTGGGGTGGGGTGACATGTT
Organism: Ophioderma brevispina; assembly: GCA_023653785.1. Taxonomy (NCBI): domain Eukaryota; kingdom Metazoa; phylum Echinodermata; class Ophiuroidea; order Amphilepidida; family Ophiodermatidae; genus Ophioderma; species Ophioderma brevispina. Next base: position 2,137 of record JAMKCH010041220.1, read on the forward strand.
GGTCACCTCATGTGACCTTGGTGACCTCATGTGACCTTTGGCCGGTCAAAATGTGAACCCTTAATATATTGCATGCCGTATGAGTTCCGTAAGGGCTATGATGATGTAACTTGGTGGAAAGGAGGGAGCGGGTGGGGTAACATGTTGGTCACCTCGTGTGACCTTGGTGACCTCATGTGACCTTTGGCCCCATTCACAAACCGCAATGGCAGACACACACGGTCCGCGATGTATTTTGTTAAAGGAGAACCCGTACAACGAATAATATTATACAATATACTCTATAAAATAATTATTGACCACATATCGAGTGGTTTCATCTAAAAACGGAATATATTAACCATAACAATGAATTAAAACCACCTAGTCTGACCATGCGCTATTTAAAATTCGCGCTATTGTATAACGTGTTATGCGATACTGCCGGCACGTTTGTGTCATACACACCATAGGAAATGCACATTATAAAAGCATCACATGTGAAGGTGTATGACGCTACTGTGCCGTCCGTATCCCATAACACGTATACATATCCCATATACACTAGCGCGAATTTCAAATAGCGCATGGTCAGACAAAATGTTTAATTCATTTTTATGGTTAGTATAATTCTGTTTTTCCATGAAACCACTCGATATGTGTTCAATAATTATTTTTATAGCGTATATTGTATAATTTATTCTTAGTACGGTTCTCCTTTAAGGGTAGGATGATAGGCCCATAGCCAGTGACCTCAAGAAAGATGCTCTTTTCCACTCTAACAAATGTAGTATTTGTATAATGACTATAGATGATGTGACTGATGATGTCACATGTTGACATTCAGGACACCCTTGTTGTTTTCTGGCAGGCAAACTATTACAGTAGTTTTTATGACAGACCACATAAAATCTAGTTATGAATTGCTTGCAAAATCTTTCCTGATCTAAATTGGTCACAATATGCAGCTGGTAGTATTAATTAGCAAGCATGCTTAATAAGAATGTTGGTATTATTTAATTTGAAACAAAAGTTACAGCAAGTATAGGGGCTTTTGCCCATCTGTTTATCAGGCTTACTCTCTTACTCCAATAGAGGGCGCCACAGCATATTTAGGACGCTGTCATGGTATACTGTAGTATTTGAAATGTACACGCTGTTGTATGTTTTGATTGATATAAGAGGAACTTATTTTGTAATTTTAGGCAGATTGACTGAAGTTGATTATTTCCTTCTCTTAACCACTGTGTGCTACGTGCAATATAAATGTAATAAAACCATCAAACTCAAGCAGTTCCTGTGGTTTTGGTCTTGTTACTTCATACCTACACAGCTAGATTTAAAGGGGCATTTCATGAACCACAGCCTCGTCCCCTTGACTTACCTCATTAAAATTGAGATTTTCATATCATCTGAACCGTTAACATTAGTAATCCATGTGTGCCAAATCTTTGCAAATTCATCATGGCTGTAAGAAATTCGCAATTTTGTATTTTCTGTCTGTAAACATAGCACAGTGGCCTATGGGACTGTGGGAAATGAGCATTTGCTCATAACACAAAACTGCAAAGTTGGGATCAGCTAAAAAGTTGTGAATAAGCTTTTCTCAAGGATATCTAGTGAACAACAAATAAAACAGAAGGTGCTGGAATCACGAAATGCACCTTTAAGGTATAATTTGTACACTATTTATTAAGAAAATATTACATGGTTCCAGGGGAATTTAGGGCAATTTTCCTAAGATACTAACTATTTGGTACTTGTTCTACCATACCTCACTGGGCTTTGGCTGTGGGGATGAGGTTGTAGGGAAAATAGTCAAAACAACCATATGAATATTCAAAGGTGTAATAATGTACATGTACTATCTGCATTATTTTGACATAAAAGCTTAAAGGTGCATATAGATATGTAGAAGTCCAATTTAAAGGTGCTTGTTCTGATCATCTTTGGGGAACCCCTGACTTACCTGGAATTGAATCAATTGTGATATCAGATAAAAGGCGTATTTTTCTCATTGTTGTCTTGAAATTTCAGCCATCAAAATCCAATGCTTTTCCAAGATGGTTAACCAACAATACTAGCACGTAATGAATAAGGCGATGCAATATCTGGTGCAATATGCACTGCTTCTACCATCATCAAAACCACAAGTTTGTTCCCCACAATACAAATGGTAAGAGTGTATACTATTGTCCATGATCATCATCTCGAATAGAAAACACCGTATGCACAAATCAGAACAAGCCCCTCCAAATAGAGGTTACATCATATATTTAAGAAGGTCATTGCAGATACTGCACTTAATGGTTGGTATTCCTCCGGGGGTTAATGCCCAATAAATTTCACGGGGGGTTTCTCTTGTGATCTCAATGTAGGACATTTTATTGGTGCAGTATATTTTCACTAAAATACCTATGGGGAAAATATACATATTTTCATACAACCTTATGTGCTTATACCACTACATAATCCCTCCCTTGGAAAACACTTAAAAATACCATCATCGCGCCCGCTGATTTGCACCCCTCGTGACAATATTTTGAATATATGGAATTCAATTTCCTATAGATCCACAACTAAAACTTTCGCATAAGTTCCTTTTTTTGATATAATCCTAGTATAGATTTTAAGAAAAGGCCATATAACAGCGCCACCCCTTATTTTTGAGCGAGCGTGTACGCCTCTGAGCCGCTTTCGACCAGGGCCGGAAGCCGAGGGCCTAGTTTCTACACCACTCGAAGTGTCCATTTTTGTGATAATCTCAGCGATGATGTTCAGCTATACTCTTTCACTTGTTTATTTGTACTAATATTAACTACAACCCTCACCTCTAGTGGACATTCTGGCTGTTCCCCAAAGGACTGGCACCAAATATCTCAAAAGACCACACATCAATATTTGTCATTTTACCGAACTAACATTTGTCCCCCAAACGTTGGAAGTGATTTAGTTTGTGCTCCCTTATGAGTTTTACAACAGGCTGTCTATAGCAAAATCCCCTCTAAAGACAGCCCATTGTACAGAATTCTCAAATTTGCATGAATATATTCAATAGCTTTGGTTATCTTAAACGAATAATGTGCAATAAAAAGGGAACACTAAGGGGAAACTTAGGATCCCCCTTAACAACGTCAAATAAGTGAATAACAAAGCCAATTCCCCCTAAAAGATTAGTATTAAATTTATATAGTAATAGTAATAATACCTATAATAAGGTAAGCAGTCATATATATATCTAGCACAATAACCTAAACAATGCATAATTCCAATAACAATTTGCATTGAGGAAGTAAGACTTTGTCCATGTTTTGGAAAAAATAGGGTTAAAATGCTTGTTGTACTAGTTTCTTACCATAATATTAATATTCATAAAATTCACAGACTTGGTGTAAGTCTAAACATGCAAAATCTGAATTGGGCAAAAATACTCCTCTCAATGTTTATTTCCTTGTTACTGATATTTTAATTAATGTTTAAAAGATAAATGAAAACATCATATGCCAGACTCTGCAAATTCAGAAATTAGTCTTTGTGTAGAAGTTTTGACTGTGGTAGCTACAACCATGCTCAGGTTTTGGCCCATTCTCACTCCAAATTGATTGAATATTGATTGGACTTTAATTCCCAATCAGGTCTACATACAGATAAAATTGACAATAATATTATCTGGTAAACAGATTATTTTTATTCCCAGAAATATTGCTGTATTTTTTCTGGAAGCAGATAATCATATCATTAAGGCTAAGAAAAAGAACATTTTAGCTCGTCCAAGTTTTTTAAAAAGAAGAAGGGTTTTTTGTTAATTTTTTTATTTTTACAATAATATCCAATTTAGCATACATTGCCAGCCACACAATGGTTTACCGAGTCAGTTGATTGAGAGGGGGCAAAATTTTCCAAGTCCCACCAGAGGGGCAAAATTCATGTCGTCCCGTGATTGCTCCAATTAAGTCTGTGAACTTAACAAAATGTGGTGCACAGCATTGAAAATCACCCATTTAACTTTACTTTTGCCATTTAGGATGAATTGGTCAAAATTTCCCGAAGAAGAGAGATGAAATGCATATTTGGGTTCCATATCGTCCTACTTTTGAGCCATAGGGGCAACTTGCCCCCAGGTTAGTACGCCACTTGATTGCAGCTTTTTCACTGCCTTGAAGAAGGAGTTTAAAGGGTAAGGGGATGCACGTCGGAGATTCTGGCCCGAAATCATACTCCAGGACCATGACCAGTCTTATTATCGCATAAGGCAGCTATTCCTCTTTTTCTACTTCAATCCACAAAACTCTGATGTTTTTATGATTCCAAACTCCAACTCTAAAGCCAAATAAATCAATAACTAATTTGTTTCCTGGAGTGATTCGAACCCACGACCTTTATATAACAAGACGAGGCCCACAGACACACGCCAAGCAATCCAAGCCAGCAGAAAGTCGTTCTTTTTGTAATACTCAATATAAACATTAACGGAATAAGCGCACCATAATAATGAAAGCGCCCCTATGAGACGAGTTGAAAATATATCCTCCCTGGAGCATGATTTTCGGGCCAAAATCTCCAGAATCAAAGGGGAACAAGACTTGATTACAGACACGTAAGTGGTGTCCATCTCTCTTTTGATTGGGCCATACTCCACCATATATATCGTCTCGCCCAATATTTTAAAAACTCATAACTATACCATAAATATTGGGTGAAAATCATCGAATTTTAATCGTTTATTAATGTTTTGACTTCAATATTTTCCCCACACTTGGATCCATACAAACATAATAATGAATACTATTGAAGGAGGCCTTTTTATTTTATACTCCTGTCAGGTAGACCCCTCAGATGATCACAGAACCTGTTAAAAGTGTGTCCTTGTACCGATGTTTAAGGCTTTTATATATACAAAATCAGAATAAAACAAACTTTATTGCCGGCGACACACTTTGACAACTGATTTTGCCAATTTATTCCCTAACTACATTCTGTTAAAAAATTTTTAAACGAAATTTCATTGCGGGCAAATATATTTTTCTTTCTTAAAATCTAGTTTTCCACGTCTTTCTATGGAGAAATGGGCATTTATAGAGGGCGCTATAAACGTAATGACTCATGAACTTGTAAGGCCTATATGGGCAATATTCCCGCAATGGATTGTCTTATTTTTTTCCAGAGATGATAGCTCTTGCCTTCCTACTTATATCAGTTTTGTCAAAATTGTGTCCGCCACTGCTTAAAATTGTTCTCAAATAAAAAGACAATTTGTATGGGTCCAACCGCTGTGTGTACATTAGCAACCTGTAAGAAGCATCTCAACTTTCTTGAAGGATCAATGTCCTTAAAGACAACTATCAGTGATTTGAAAAGATTTGAAATTTTGCAGGAATAGCTTCAACATGAAGGATAAGCCTGTAGCATTTAAAAGTTACCTTTCCAACTGAAGAGATTGACAGAAAAGGAAAAAACTGCAGTGTTCCAGATCCGAATTCTCATTCACTTACGTGTTGTAGTAAGTGTCCGAACGAGACAGTAATTACTAAAATCTCCTATTCTGTCCTTATTAGTTGGCTTCTGTCTGATCATTTGCAGGGTATGTTGGCTCTTGTTACTTGTTACATACATGCAAAATCTGATTTTTTGATGATTTTTTTCGATTTGCTGATTTAGCAAATCACTGATAGTGTCTTTAAGTTAGACTGAAAAAAAAATGAAGTTCTCTCCAAAAAGGAGCGGGAGGGCATGCTAAACATTAATCAGTTTTTTCTTGGCCTACCACCCAATATTACCTAGTGTCTGAATTCACAGGTAATAAAGGCCAAGGCTAGAATGGAAACTTCAGGGTGTTCTTTTAAACAGGAACTTGAAGACAAACTTTCAGGAACTAATTGAAATTGACCAAAGGTCAAAGGCCTGGTCGTAAAAAAGAATGTTTTTTCTTTGCCTGATCAGACAATGCATGGAATTCCCTGTGTGTTTGGGTTCAGTGGTTCTGGGAGTTGTTAGTCTTTCATTTCCTTACAGGCCTATAGAGTATCGGACAATGTGTGTTTTGGAGTGTGACTTTGATACCATAGTACAGATACTGGTAGATTCAGGAAGTATGTGTGTTTGACGTTTACTGGTATGTACATGTGATTTCACATGTGCAGTTAATATGCAAACTAGTAAACACATTGTGGGGTTAGTGTTGCATAGAACTTAAGAAGTCAGTTTCATACAAACTACGTAGGGAGAAATTATACTTTTCTCAGTACTGGTAAGTATTTTGTAAGATTTTAAATAGCTTGTTATTAATTGAGCAATGTAATTGCTGTGTGAAGTGGTGATAGTAGTACTTATTCTCACTTTGCTTGCCTATTTATAGTATAGGGTACTGAAACAACTTACGTTATGGACAAATTGTACGTGTGCTGTTAGGTTGATTATTGCCATATTAGTTTTGGATGTGTGGGATCTTTGACCAATGCAAGTGCGGGGCCCCGGTTCAATTCCCTGTGGCCAGTGTCGTACACGCATTTGGTGGCTGATTTATACTCTTCCTTGCAGGTTTTCTTGGAGAACTAATCACTTTTGGTGTTATTAAAGGCATGTTATTCAAATATTGTGACAAATATGTGAATATTGACATGTCTTATTTTACTAGAGAAAATATAATCATGCTCGCCAGTTTGAGTAAATCATATTTTTTGACTATATCAGTTCGCAAATTTGCCTGGTGTTTCCTAAAGACAGATAGTCTTGCCATTTTTTGGGGAGAACTCCCTTTTGTGAGTCAAAATGTCAGGAAAATTCTAATAACAGTAGTATAGAGTGTCAGTTCCAGCACCAAAAATAATAAAATTCATTTCAATTCAATTGAAAAATTGTGGAAGATGCAGATGGAGCTGCTCTAGTAGTAATTAGAGTTGGTTTATGTTTGGGTTAATGCAGGTATTGCACAAGGTCTAATCAAGGCCTCTGGACTGTTCCCCATCCCCCCCCCGGTGTATTTTCTTTAAATGGGCACAACAACGCTTATTTTCCGCTGATTACCAATAATCAACGAACGCGCAGGCGGACGGTGTTTTCGCACTTACCGAGGGTCAAATTTCCATACTAAATACAATATTACCACTGGGTACTACTACTGTGCTAAATACGGCACACTCGTCATATCAACTACGAACATGTTATACATAATCCCATGCTATTTTATAAGCCATTTTGAAAATCTGCAAACTCCGACTAAACCATCCGTGCCCGATCTATGCGACGATAAACTTTCTTTTCTGCATAAACCACATGTCCCGATGATTTATTGGATATAAAATGATCATTTTATATTCGAGGGGCCCCTGGCGAAATCAATGAGAAAGTGCATTTTTTCCGTGCCGTAAGTTTTACTTGTATTGTTGGCGGTAAACATCCAAGCGTCCACCAGTGAGCTCGCCGAGTCAAGATGACTGGTTCCGACCTCTAGCCTTTTATGTACTCACCTCTAATGGGTCATTAAGGGGCATTTCCCATTGATCCATAGAGCCTCTCTCCAGTGGACACAGCAGGCAGAGTATTTCACTGAAGGACCTTTTTTCTTTTATTAGCCCCCCGGCTTGAAAAGCAGTAGGGGACTTTGCGAGAGCGCACGTGTGTTCCAGTTTGGTTAGGTTTTTGTGTTTTCAGGTCTTTTCCGAAAAGTTGAAGTCCGATTAAACCAGACTTGGGGTACAAGTGTAATAGGGGTTCCTGCATATGTGGGTGATTTCCAGGTCTGACCATGGGATCAAAGGTCATCTGCGCCCATGTTCCATCTTGGCCATTTGTGATGAACGCAAGTTTACTTGCTGTCTTTTTAGTATCCCCCTCGCTTGAAAAGCAGCGGGGATATTGCGAGTGTGCGAATGTCCATATGTGTCTAGTTGTGAGATCTTATGTGTAAATGTAATGTGTGTTCCAGTTTGGTTAGGTTTTTTTTTTTAAAAAGTGTTTTCGTTTTTTTTTTTTTGCGTCTCCTTTGAAAGTTTAAGGTCCGATTAAAACCATTATTATGTTTTGAGAATCCTTCGTCCTATTATTACTATACAATGCTGGGAAACCAATAAAAACAACAATTCTAATAATCTAGGCTCTCTCGAAACTTTGGTGTCCAAATATACTTCCATCCACCACTTTGGATCAATCCCCTCTAACTTTCATTGAATTGTAAACAGAACGCATTCCTATGCAGTTTATATCCTTGGCACCCTGGTAAACGAGACCGCCCGATTAAATCGCATGCGCACACGAACTCTACAGGCTAAACCCCTTGATAGTAACGCGGCCCGCCTGTTCATCGAATATAATAAACGGCATAATCGGCGCACCCGCGTGATGGCCAAGGATTCAGCTATTATTTACCCCTGAAGTAGCAAGTGTTGCAGAGGATTTCCGGTCATGTCATTTTTGTTGTTAATCAGTCAAGGACTCTTTTTTTTATTTAACCACGCGAGATGGTATAGCTTCTGGTGGAATTAAGATCTATGCAAACGAAAATGAAGAACAACTACTGCAGGAACTGATTAACGCAAAAGATAGCGCTCACACCCAGAGGAGTACCGCTGTTGGAGTTAAGATTTTTCGGTCTTATTTGAAGGATAAATCGCTGGATCGCAAATTAGAGAATAAATATATGATTTTTTAATCGGTCCTCTATCTACGTCGATTGAACCCAGGTATAGTACCATTATTTTTAAGTGAAGAACGAGGCCGCGGCCGATTTCTTCCACGCAAAAATACTGGGTCTATACCGGGTTCAATCGGACGTAGATAGAGGACCGATTCAAAAATCATATTTTTATTCTCATTTTAACCAGCGTCAACGAATATCCTGTACTTGAAATAAAATCTAGTATTTTTAAAATGTGTAAATATTCAACCAATATTGATGTCCTACGTCACCCCCATGCTTCTCATCTTCTCATCCCCAGGTCTAATCGTTCAATCCACTACAGTCTTGCCGCGGATTGATTACGTCATAATAATCGGGTAACTTTCTCACTCCAAAGCCCGCATGGATTTTTATTTTTAAAAATTTGAAGCATCAGATAATTTTACAACTTTTATTTGTAATGATTCGTAGAGACGGCACCAAACTGATAGATCTTACTTTTCTTTACTCCCCGGTTCGTAGTCTGAGCTATTTGTAGAGCGGCGCTGGATACCCTGCCATTGGTAACATTCAAAACAAAGCGAACACACTGGAATATGGCGAACATAGTCTCAGCATGCCGCATGCAGGTCTGTGGCGAAAGCAAATGGAAATGTCCGCGAAGAAGTTAACATATCATGAACTTGTTTTTCAAAGATGGACTCTTGTCTGGCAAAGGATAGGGTTATTCGAAAGCGTGTGAAGCTTCGACTACGTGTACTCATTGAGATACGTTTAAAACTTCAATGGTGAATTGAGTCATTGTCGTGAACGGATTTGTATTTAACACACTAGTTTCAATGCTCGTTAGCCAACATTTTACATGGTGGTTTAGCCCCTATTTTGCAGTATTTCGTGAACATTTCGGAGGAGATTCGTCATGGTAAGTTTCTAGGGTACGTTCTAGTCTAGCCAGGAAGTGCGTGTCACTAACTCTCGACCGCCTGAATTTGCCAACGCTGTAGGCTTCATTCTGACTTTAATTTTGGCATGTTCATCACATGCATGGCCATTATGAATGAGGATCAATTCATGGATGATACCGGATCAGATTCATCATGTGTCCACTGAAATTCACCGGACTCCCAAGAGAGTGGCACTTTCGAACTGGTTCACTGCAAGTATGTGTATTTTATTTTAAAAAAACTGAAGTATGGTAGGCCCTAGACTAGTTTCAGTGTGTTAATTTTCACACTTTGAATGACATGATCCCGACATATCTGGGGACACTGACAGTCGCTTGACAAAAAAAAAGTAGTTTCCGGGCGTATCTCTGCTTTGTGATCTGCCCACACCGGTGCGCGTATTCTTGGATTTTATCGACGAATTGAACCCAGGCATCAGCCAATGAAATTGCTTACATTTTCACCACCGTTTAAGATTTTGAACAGTAAAGCAAAGAGCAACTCGCGGGAGTCTTGAAGCAATTTTTTGTGTTGAGTCCGCCTGAAGAAGATGGAGATAACTACAAAACCGGATCTCTTATAAACATAAGATCGCGATAAAAACCGTCATCCCCTGAAGAGGTGGTGGACAGGTGATAGATTTTTTGACAGAGCCATTATTTTCCCAAGCTAATTTAGCTTTCGCTGCCAAGGCTGCAAATTTGAAACGTGAAGGATATGGTTTCACCAGTAGCTATGTATCCACCTATTGATGAGATGATGTTAACAAGTTTGTATCATCTGGGCATTTTTTGACCAAGATCCACCTTCTGGCGTGCAGAGTAAGGTATGGTTTGGGAGTTGATGTTTTACATTTGCAGGCGAGGCAGAGAGAATTTGAGAAAGTTAAAAAGATCACTTTGCGATAGCAGAGGACAGCAAAGGAAGGCTTTATGTGTATCAATCTAAAGATGAATGACAAAGAAAATAAGAGAAGATAATATGAAGTCCCAGAATAGATGGGGAAGGATGTATGCTACCGTGGAGGAATAAATGTCCCGTGGCATCCTTTGAAAAGGACATCTCCAATCTAAACCCCAAAATATTGCATTCTTTAAAGCACCGTTGAATTCTGCACCATGTGATCCAGAGTCCTGCGAAGCCGTGGTACAAGAATGCCCCAGTAGGGGAGAAAACACTTGGAACATGATGTCAAAGCTCGCTGTCGCACCATTTGTCTCGGCGTTACAACACCAACCCAGTATTCGCACGACTTGCATCACTGTGCTGGATGAGAATGGGTTTGCCTCCAGAGATAATCTGCAATGTCACACGTCATCGCACATGAAAGCATTCGCACATATGTAGGCCGGCCAAATGATGCCAAGAAACAAAATTATCTGATGCCCTCTCATCTTCAATCGGTTGTGAAGTGAATCATCTGAAGTGAAAATCCATCCACATCTGGAAGTCGCACTGCTTCTCAAAAACCACTTGTTCCTCTGGATACCAATCTCAACTTCGAGGTATCGTTACTGAAGTTGTAATCGCAGACGCAGTCACCACAGTTTTTTTGAAATTGAAATGCCAAAAAAGCCCGATTTTGATAGCTCACAGCTGGAAACGCCTTGAAGAACTTACCGTAGGTTACTTCAACCAGCCCTCTCAGGCCTCAACCAGTTTGGCCAAATATCATCAATTACTTCCATAACTTCGCGGTGATTCAGAGGCAATTCACCCTATGCACCACAGCCATTCCCGTTCCACTAACTGTAGCGGACAAATAAATACAACACAACACTAAGAAAGAAAAGAAAAATGACTGTTCATATGTTGCGTTCAGAACTTTTTACGTGGTTTTTGCATTTTGAGCTTGAATTGAAGTTAAAACGTTGGACGTATACTTTAAAGGTGTTTTTTTTTTTTTTAATTTTTGCAAATTTTTAACTTGAACTTTTAACATGGATTTTCAAAAAAAGCTACTTACCAGTGTGGAAAATAAGCTACAAATTGGGAGCAGCTTTTCGAC
>JAMKCH010041221.1:0-35737 GCA_023653785.1 Ophioderma brevispina
CCACTTTTTAGGGCTTTGGGGGGCTTTTTTTTTTTTGGAAGTTGGGGGGACCACTGGTTTATGTGCATGCATCACTCATAGATGTGCAATACCTGCATGCCTGCCAAATATAACACAAGCAGCAGGACCAGTTTTTGGAAATTTAAAAATTTAATAAAACCTCTCCCGGGCGCGGATCTAGGGAGGGGGGGCGTGCGCCTCCCTGTAATTCTCTAAAATCTTGCAAAATCAGCCCATTTTGGACAAGTTTAACCACTTTCAGCCCCCGGTAATTTTGACGTTTTTCAATCCGGATCCGCCCCTGCTCCCCCCCCAAAAAATGAGAGCTTTGTCTCTGTATTGTTATTGACCGCTACAAATGTCATAAGCATTGCCTCTCACTTTCCTTTGCTGAATGTGAACATGATTAGTTATTAATCAATTTACTCTGTCAATGTGTTGTCGGATGTCAAAGTAAGTGCTTTGATTACATTGAGTAGCAACTTATACAGCTTCTCCTAAATTCCTATTAGCCTATCATCATGAACAAGTACAAGTGGCTTACATATAACCCGTATCTATTCACTAAAAATTCTTGAAAAAAATCCATGAGAATTAACAAACAAATGCTTTTGGCATTGGAAAGTATTAAATTTTCACACTTCTGACAATCCTGTTTTTACTGTTGACAGATATCATATTGTATAACACAGGTGGCGTAGCCAGGGGGGGGGGGCGGGGGGCACATGCCCCCCGACCGCGATGTTTTGTCGTTACATAACGGTCCGTCGGTACTTTGTCGAAAAAGCTGTAAAGATGTTTTGAGCGCGTGGTGCAGATTGAAATACAGAGAGCTGCCAATACCAATTAGTTACTAACAACAGCGTAATTGGTCAATAATACTACCTAATAACTTTGCGTCGGTAGAATTCTGTGCTGTGCCCCCCCCTTCAGATTTGGAGGTCTACGCCAAAAAGATTGGGGTCAAAAATAGTTTGTCGGTACAATACATGTGTCCGTACTTTCACAAATTTTGCGCCCCCTCGTCAACAAAATGCTGGCTACGCCACTGGTATACATTCAATGGAGGAAGGCGTCAGAGGGAGGACGGGGTGGTGGGGGGAGGCAATTTCCTTCCCCATTTTTGCTCTTTTTTTCCCCCATTTTTTTCTTGACCAAAATTGATACACCAAGCACTTTCATATCTGACCCTTTGGGGCCATTACCTCTAATAACCTCTAGACGACCTTTGAACCCCACTCTTGAAGGGGTGACCTTAATTGTGGACACTACCTAAGGAACCATTTACAAATCCTTATACCAATTAGATTGTGTACCAAGTATTTGGAAACATCAGACAATTATGGTGAACAACAATGTGCTTGACAGAATCAATTGCAATAGCTCATTTGATAAATTGGGACTTCTATATGAAACCTCTAACCACAATTATGTTTAGGGTTAACAAAGTCTGCAGTGGTTACAATTAAAGTTAATCCAACTGTGAGAACACTTACCAAAGCAATCCCGTTGTTCGGATCAACATCAGATGACACAATAATCCACTGGATAAAGAAATTAATTCCTATGGAACATACCTTTCCAAGTTCACAAAGCCACAACAATAGCAGTGGCATATTTAAGAGTCAACAGTGTCAGCAGCTGCTACAGGGGGGCCCCCCTAAATATTGTTCTCAGTGCCCTCAGAAGCCCCCATAGTCACATAATAAAGTGCGATATTTTCGTCGCTTCACTCATCAAACGGTCCCACCTTCAGGGTCCCATCCTTATTAAGCAGGTGTGTTTTTTTTTTTGCTTTTTTGCACAGGATTATATATTTTTCATTTTACCAAAGCATACAGTTTGAATGGCCATGCAACAAATTAAAATGAGACAGCTTACCATGTTTAGCAAATATCTGTAGAACCTGTAGAAGCCAATGACCATTGACAGAAGAGAAAGTTGAATCTTTTTTTGTTTATTGGTCATAATTTCTCAAGAAGGAGAATTACAAAATAATTGTCAATTCTGGTAGTGCCATTTTATGTTATGAGCAAATACATTTCAGAATGCTCTTGTAATCCTGTGTGATAATGGAAAATAAAACATTACCTTTTTTTCAGATTTGATCAAACCTGCACACAGTGGCGTAACGAGCTTTTTTTTGGGGGGGGGGACCTATATTTTTCGGGGGGGGTGGGGGAGTTCAGATATTAAAATTTGTTAGTATAGTTATAGGCCCCCAGCTACTGACCGCATCGTTTGGACTTCAAGAATAGTCAACAAAGTCAGGTCCACTGATAACCCCACTTTGATTTAGGGTGTGTTAAGGCAGGAATTTAGTCAATGCCCCAGGGGTGTAAAAGGCAATGAATTTAGTCAATCCCATTTTTTTAGGGTTTTTTGTTTCACGTTTAATGGCATTAACATGCTTTCTTTCCATATATTTTTAAAAGAATTCTATATATTCTTTTTTCCCCTCATATTTTGTTCATTTTACTTTTACATGTTTACGCATATTTTGACCACAAAATACATGTGGCCTCAGCTTGCAGAAGCACGGGTAATTTTGCGTATTTCCACATTACGCGTCTGTGCTATGCGGCGTGTGAGAGCAAGTTATAAGTAAAGAGCCCACAACACCAGGAATGCCTTGATGCATCGATTCACTGCCGCATACCCATGGTAACTGGTAATTGTAAAATGGCTGACCACGTGAGTTGCCTTTCGCAAACAGAATGGGATTTTAATTTCTTGATTTGAGGCCATAAATTGTTGGATGTTTGATCATAAGACCCCGGATAAAGTAATTTTACCTGGTTGCAGAAGCATGTGAATAATATGAGTAAACGCTGTGTTTTGGAATCGGCATATTTTGTAACGAAACGGACAACATTGGACAAAAGGCGATTTTCGCTGTGTTCACTTTGCGATAAGGCGTGGATTTTGGTTCCCAGTTACTACTCCAAATCCATATTAGCAACAGCTAGAAATGAAATGTTTGTATAGAGCCATATCAAAATCTAGGGGGGTGGGGTCGTAATTTTTTTAGTTTTCAATATTTGCTAAAATCATGATTTATGTCCAACTTTGAACTATCTTGACGTTGCTCCAAATTGACACACCGCACACAGATTTTTGCCTATTTTGGCAGTAATATGAAAATAGTGCACCTTTCCAAAAAATACCTACCCTAGAACTACATGGCTCGCGAATATACAAAGAAACAAACAAGCCACATTTTTTTATACTATTTCATTTTTTTGGGGGGGAACCCAATAATTAGAGAAAAGCGTCCTTTTTTTTCATGAATTTCTTCTAACAAAATCATATTTTTGGGACAAAAATATTAGTTGGATTCCCTTTGATTCATTTCCTTCTAAATTGTATACTTTTATATATATTGGAACAATAATTAAGAAGATACGTCAAAAAACCAATTTCTTTAATGCTGCCTTAACACACCCCCCCCCTTAAAGGGAAGGAGATTTTTTAAGGATACCAAACTGCCCGTATGCAGGAGGTGCGGGGATGTGGTCATCACACCCCCCCCCACACACACACCACACACGAACACACACACAATTTCACAAACGGGGCACGTTCTATGATTTTTTGATAAATGAGAGATTTGACAAGAAAAGTCCCTTTTGTGATCAGATGTTTTTTTTTTGGGGGTGGGGGCTATTTTGTAAAGCCAAAAACTGCAACTTAGAAGGGTAGGTCCACTTTTACCAAAAAGCACACTTTTTCAAACGTCCGCCACCCCCAACCCCACCCCAAATAAATCCTGCGTACGGCCCCCCCCCCCCTCATACAAATTTCTCTCAAATTGCACTGTTGGTGGTAAAACACTTGACCCAAGAACATGAAGGTTTATTGGTAAACAAGAAAGAAACACCGAAAACTACTTGTTGTAAACTGTCTGCCAAAAATCAGTGATTTAGGGCCAAAAAGCACCAATTTGGGCAAAAATCAGCACATTTTGGGCAAAACATTGGTTGAAAATCTCCAATTTTTGATATTTTACCCCCAAGAATTTAACTTTGCCCCCCCCGAAACAAATTCACTTCCCCACAAATTGAAATCTGGTGCTGCCATGAGCATAAACCTATAAACCTGTTACACTAACAACTTATGCCAGCTAACCACTGATCATTCAAAATATATTGTAACAGTGACATTATTATCAATGAAAAACTTTGATAAATCCACTCACCTGTATAGTAGGTACCAAAGTCATTGTATCCGGCTATTAACCAATATATAGGAAGTCAGTGGAAGTGCTACACTAACTGGCCCATGTCTGGTGTTGTCAGTGAAATGAATTTACTTACTACACTAACTAATATACACAAAACCATGAAATATGCAAAAAACACAACGACAATGAACTCACAGGCGAAGTGCTATTCAAAGATTGAGAAAACCACCAGTGCTGCATTGTGATCCTATTAGTAATCCACTACCACCATTCGATAAGTAATGATTCAGATTACTGAGTGTAGGCGTACACATTATGCTTATTTACAATCATTCCCTCTCACTTCTTTCTGGATTCTGTAGTCAATGCCTTATCACACAAACCAAGTAACCGCACACGATATTCATCAGAATTCCCAGTATGGTTTCAGCAGGGGGCTCTCTGAGTCTGTGTCCCGAGTATTTCTGCCCTCTAGCTGAACAAAAACCAAAACCATGTCACCATGTGTACCTCAAATAAATCAAGGTGAGAGGTCACACTGGCTTCGAATTTCCAAGTTCAAACTTTACCCAGGTGCCAGATGCTGTATCCAGTGGTATAGATTACAACTCCTAGTAAAGCTATTGTGCTACAAACATGATTATGTCCAACTTTGAACAATCTTGCATTGCTCCAAATGAACGCACACAGATTTGCCTATTTTTGGCAGTCATATGAACAATAAATAGCACAATTAAATCAAAAAATACCTACCCTAGAACTACATGGCTCTCGAATACAAAAGCAACAAGGCACATTTTTATACTATTTCTATTTTTTTTTTTTTTTTGGGGGGGAACCGCAAAATAATGAGAGAAAATCGCCATTTTTTTTCATGATTTTCAAAAAAATACATATTTTTGGGACAAAAATTCATAGTTGGATTCCTTGAGTCATTTCCTTCTCAAATAAAAAAACAAATGGTTACCTTTTATATTATTGGGAACAATAATTAAGAGATACGTCAAAAAACAATTTCTTTTTGAATTCCTGCCGTTAACACCCCCCCCCCCCTTAAATAAAGGGAACAAGATTTTTTTAAGGATACAACATTCCCTATGCAGGAGGTGGCGGGGATGTTGTCATCACACAAAACCCCTCCCCCCCACACCCCACACACAGACCACACACAAAATTCACAAAAGGGGCACTTTGGGCCTGCTGATTTTTGTTGATAAAATGAGAATTTGACAAGAAAGTCCACTTTGGGTGATCAGATGTTTTTTTTTTGTGGGGGGGGCATTTTAGCCCCAAAAATTCCATTTAAAAGGTTAGGGTCCCTTTTTACCAAAAGGTCCCTTTTTCATCCAAAAAGTCCCCACCCCCCAACCCCACCCCAAATAACTCCTGCGTACGGCCCTCATACCAATTTCTCTCAAATTGCACTTGAAGGGTGGTAAAAACACTTGCCAAGAACATAAGGTTTTATGTGGTCCACAAGAGAAAACCGAAAACCTACGTGTTTTAAACTTGTCTGGCAAAATCAGCGTTTTGGGGCCAACAATCACCAATTTGGGGGGCAAAAATCAGCACAATTTGGGGCAAAAATTGTTTAAAATCTCCAAATTTTTTGATTGTTTTACCACCCCAAAAGTAACGTTTTGCCCCCCAGCAACAAATTCACTTCCCCCCCCAAATGAAATCTGGTGCTGCCACTGAGCATTAACCTATAAACTTTTACACTAACAACTTTAGACAGCTGACCACTGATCCAGTTCAAAATATATTGTCACAGTTGACAGTTTATTATCAATGAAAAACTTTGATAAATCACTCACCTTATAGTAGGTACCAAAAGTCATGGTATCCGGCTATTCACCAATATATAGGAAGTCAGTGGAAGTGCTACACTAACTGGCCCATGTCTGGTTGTGATCATTTGAAATGAATTTTACTACTACACTAACTAATATACAACAAAACCTGAATTGCAAAAACACAAAGCATGAACTCACAGGCCGAAGTTGCTATTCACAGATTGATAAACCCCAGTAGCTAGCTCTTGCTATGGGCTCCTATTAGTAATCCACTACCACCATTCGATAAGTCATGATTCAGATTACTGAAGTGTAGGCGTACCACATTATGATTATTCAATCATTCACTCTCACTTCTTTCTTGGATTCTGTATTCAATGGCCTTATCAAACACAAACCAAGTAACCGCACCGATATTCATCAGATTTTTCCCCAGCTGGTTTTCAGAGGGGGCTCTCTGAGTCTGTGGCCCCGAGTATTTCTGCCCTCTAGCTGAACAAAACCAAACATGCAACCTGTTATCCCACAAATAAATCAAGGTGAGAGGTCACACTGGCTTCCGAATTTTCCCCACGTTCAACCTTTAACCCCAGTGCCAGAATGCTGTATCCGTGGTATAGATTACAACATCCTAGTAAAGCTATTGTGACATACAATTAACATGCGTGACTGGCTGCCACATGCCCATGCTGCCACAAAAAAAGCATGCAAGCGGACTCCAGTGACTGAAAAGAATGATGAATGCCATTCACTCAAACACAACCACTGTAACTATCATCAAACTGCTACCAACCTTCTCACCCAAGGAACAGTTTCAGTAGCCTGTAGAGCTTGTAGGACATGTAGAACTTTCCAACTTCACTTCATGTATTCTGAGTATTAAAACTCATAACCAGGTCAATTCTTCAAATACTGAAATGCATACTTGGTCGATGACCCTTGCTATAGACACAGAGCAACTCAGGTACCAATAGCCTGTGGTACAGCAGCCACTTTATATATTCCAATCAAAAGTAAACTAGTTTTCCATTCTTTTGTCCAAAGGGGTCCCTACACATGTTGTCGAGGGAAATGGTCAAGTTTAAACAAAACACACTACACCAGCACCACTTATTTGTTTACTTCAAAAAGCGTCACGACAGTAGATTAAACTTGATCTCCCTAATGTTATAACTCAAATGTACTGTACCTTAATAATCCGGGTACCATTCAATCGTATAGTGAACACTCTATAGGCAATATTTTCTGGTTACAGTTTGGGTGTCATATTATCATGGGTGGTGATAGATTAACCCCCCCACAATAGTATAAAAAAAGATATATAAAATTCTTATTCGAATACCTTGAAAATAAAAAATTTGATTGGCATATGAACGTCGTGTTATGTTTCCTGTACCCGCCCGCGGGTTAAATTATTTCTGCCCAGATTGAAATCCCTAAAAAGTTCCAGTATTTTGATTTGAAAGGAATAGGTTATTCTTTGATCACATCTTTATTTGATTTAGTAGTTTTTAAACCAAAAAACACTTGCTCACACAAAATACTTCTAAATGTAGAGGTGTTTGTTTTGACACAATTTGTAGGTATTAGATCACGATGAAGCTTGGTGAAATGACTGTTATATATTCTATACGATATATATATACTGCAAAATTATGAAAAATGAAATAGTTGCCCGTCATTATGATTTGCCAAAATTGTGAGGACGGGAAACATAACATTGACTTTCTTGTCCTTATAGACTCTCCATCTTCCTCGAGTCAGTGACGTCAAGGCGTTCAGAAAGATTTTTTGCGCGTGCATTTTTTGCACCGCCTTTATACAACATAAAACCGCTCAGCATTTATATGGCCGCGATTTGAATCAGCACGCCGCGTTTTCATGCGGTTCACTGCAATATACCCTGAGACATCATTGACTCGAGGAAAGTAAAAACATTATAGAATGATAGTATATTTTTTATTATATTGTGGTGTATATTGACATGAAGTGGCCTTCAATGGGACACTTTGTCCATACTAGTATTCTAAAGTAAGTTTTCAACCTTGAAATGTCTTTAAAGAATCTATTTCACTGATTTTGTAGGTATGGGTGTCACAGGTACCCCAAAAAAGTGTAGTAAAATCGTAGGGGGTGGGGTAATTGGTTTTTCGGGAGTCAAAGGTCATAACAGGCGGTCAAATTTTGAAATGATCCAGGATCATGTTTAAAAAGTATACCAAGTTGATAGTTTAATCATAAGGATTCCAAAAGGTATAGATGTACATATCTGGCGGGGGGGGGCGGGGGCCGCAAGTTTTTGGAGTTATATGCTTAAAAAACAGCAACATCAATAAAAAGGACCATTTTTCAGTTGTACAGGGGTCAAAATTTAACATTGTTATTACTTTTGATCCCTGAAAAACCAATTTCCCCACTCCTACCCCTACGTAACGCACTTTTTTTTTGGTTAAATGTTGACACCTTTACCTACCAACATCAGTTGAAATCAGCTTCTTTAAAATTTTGTCACGATTTGCTAAGAATTGTTTACTTATTTGCTTACTATAGAAACACTGAACAGGTTGGTGGGTATTTGACGCCCTGTACAACTTTCACAGAACTATTTAAGGGAGGGGTGGATGATTTGAGAGGGATGGAGGTTTTTAATTGAGGGGGAAGTACAAAACAAAACATTTTGGCTTCAGATTTAGCATCATTTAGAAAATTGGGGGTCTAATTTTCCAACAATTTTTTTGTAAAGTTTGGCTTCTGATTGATGAAAATGGCTGATGTGGGTGGCTAAGAAAGAGTCATAATGCATAGAAAATTTCTGACATTTCTTCATATTTACTATTTAGTTAGAAAAAGGAAATTCAAATGGGCTGATTTTTTTTTTCAGAAAATGCAACTATCAACACCAAGTCAATTTGACTGCTTCATGCTGTATACTGGGAATTAAATGTTCCAGTGTACACACCAAATTGAGTTATTTTGGGATTCAACCAGTTATGCAGCGATTCATCAGAATTGAAGTGACAATGCAACCCACATGGCTGTGTATTTTTATCACAAGACAATGGCTTTAGCCAGAGGGTCTTTTTGAATCAATCCCATAATGCATTGCAATGGTTCCTAAAATACTGTACTGTAAACAAACCTGTCAGTGTACTTAGGGATAAAAAGTGTCCTAAAGTTTAAAACTCCAAGATATTTTTCATGATCATGCAAAAACTTCTCTAAGTACTAACGCTTAGTGGGCTAAAAGAATCGTAAAGTTAGGCTTTTTATATATGTTGAAAAATAGGATTTGGGGGATCACATGACCCTAGTGAGGAGAAATTTCCCAAAACTGGTGCATTGTGGGACTTGACTCAATACACCCTCTAGGGCTTTAGCCATCGGAGTAGAATAAAAAATTACGAGGATGTCTGGTGTAGACATGCTAATTTCTGACAAGATAACATGATCAAAAAATTTTTTTTTTTCATGAAAGAAAAACTGAAAAAAGAGACCTTTTCCCACTTTCATAAAAAGTGTAATATTAAATATCCACATTAAGGGGAATGACCTGATTTAAATATAACTATTTTCTTGATAGAATGGCCTTCACCCCCAAAAACCCGAATCTAAAAAATGTGAGTTTGTATCCCCATAAATTAACTGGTTGTAAATTAAATATCGGCAGACCAAAAGGGGCATATTTTTGCTGTATATCATGATCCAACCATACATCCCTTAGCCACTAAAATTTCACAAGGTAAATAAAATAGTATGCTTTCAGTGCTTCAGATACTTACAACTTTGACCACTTCCGGTGAAATCTGCATGGATTCTGAGATGAGGCTATTACAGTCGGGCCATGGCCCTTTAATTAACAAACACAATTTGCAAATAATAACATGTTTTTATCATTCTTAACAACAACAGACCTTATTCTCCCCTCCTCTTTCCTTCCTCCTCCTCCTCCTCCTCGTTTATAATCCTACGACCACCATTTCAATTAATTTTTCAATTCAATGTTCACAGATACCAATCACATTTTGAAGAGCGCCTCGAATTTTCAAAATTTGAGAATTTTTACTTTTGTGTTTGTAATTGTCAAGTAAACTATGTCATTGCGAGTGGCAAGGATGCAAAAAATGCGTATTTTTCATAAAATAAGCGATTTGATTAGTAGAATTGGATCCCTGATTGTAATTTAACTGGTGGAGCGAAACGCGAAATTCATGTCCGTTCATGCTGAATAGTGTCCTCAATCATGAAATGATCTCAAACTTTACTTGCCTGAACCCACAGAAATGAGCGAATATACCACGTACATTGGCGTCAATTTTGCTGAGTGTATTTTCATATTGGAAGGACTTTTCCAGCAGCCGTTGAATTATAATTATCGGAGATCTCCGATATTACTTATTCTAATAACAAATTCCTTCTTTTGCGATACATATAGACTTGAAAGCTTTACCATCACAATGTATTGTTTTTCACGTACTAGTCACTTACCAATGCACCTGTGCAAAAATCTCCAAAATAATCCGGAAATTGTGGGGTGCTCTTCAAAAAATGTGCTGTTATTTGCATTAAGTTGTGTTCAAAGGTGTAACAACAGAGCGGCGTCCGATCATACAATGCAGATTTGATCCGAGTCTGAAGAATTGTGTAATTTTGTATTTTCTGTTTGCAAACAAATTATAACACAGTGCCTATAGAATACTGTGAAACGTCACTTGCTCATAACATCCTAACACAATACTTAAAATCATCTGGAATTTGAAAGCAGTCTTTTTCGTACCATACATAAAAAAGAAGTAGTTAAGATCACAAATTGCACCTTAAATAAAATGAAGTTTTCATAAACTGCTGCATATTAATCTCAAATGACGTATACAAACCAATTTGCTTCACAAAAATAACACTTCTAATGGGTGAACTGTAATGATTGTAAAAATAATTTTCTCATTACTTAGTCATGCATTTTTTTCTCACTTCAATCAATATCAAAATCATACAAGAACCGTTTAATTTGATACACGTTACACAGTGGAAGCTGTTAGAGTTAGAGTTTCTTTATGCTCCATCGTTCAGGGTAAAAAGATTAAATGATGTGCTTGTGTATCTATACGGACAGCATTGAACAATACAACTTAAGTCATTTAACAGGATTCTAAATTTTAAAACAAGTTTTAAGGACAGTGTCAAGGGTAGTGTTTTTGTTTTTACATCAATTTCTGATTTTTGCACCATTTTAAACATCAACATGTATTCTATCATTACCAACTATAAAGTTATCTACACACTTAAAAATATGGGGTCAAATATGCACGATTAACAATAAAATGACCTCATTTGAGTTAAAACTTCTAATTTTGGGTTAAATATGACCAAAAAAAGAGTCATTTTAATTCAAATGGGGTCATTTCATTTTTAGTCAGTGCGCATTTGACCCCACGACTAACAATAAAATGACCCCATTTGAGTTAAAACAGCTAATTTAGGGTTCAATACGATCACAAAAAGAGTAATTTTAATTCAAATGGGGTCATTTCATTTTTAGTCAGTGCACATTTGACCCCATATTTTTAAGTGTGTACTGCAGACAATCTTGTTCTGTATTTTTTGCCTATTTAAAACAGCAATTTGACCATTTTAAGTCACAAAAAGCACACGGTCTTAATGGTGGGAATTAAAGCACATTTCACACCATCAATCGCAAGATGTAGTATCACATTGCGTGGTAAATTTTTGCTGCGTTATGTTGCGGGCACCTGTTTTAATTTACTTTTGCGCGAATGCATCTTGGAAAAACAAAAGGTAATACTTGAAAATGTATACAAAGCAGTAATTTCAGGCGCGGATCTAGGGAGGGGGCAGAGGGGGTGCGCGCCTCCCGGTAATTCTCCAAAATCTTGCAAAATCAGCTCATTTTGGACAAGTTTCAGCCTTTAGCCCCCGGTAATTTTGTCATTTTTCAAATCCTGGATCCGCCCCTGAATTTAAAACAGATGAATTTTCTATTTGTTATGATTTTTGGAGTTAGAGGCAAAAGATGTTTGATTCAATAGTGCACAGAGATGTATTTCCATCACATGCATAACATACTAAATTTTGAAGTTCAAAGAAAAAGTTATTTGGGAAAGAGATAGCTTGAAATGGCATTTTACTAAAACACAGATTTTTCAATGTTCAATTTCTGTGAAATTTGGCCAATTTTTCTGACCAATCAAAAGTTCAATGACCTTATATTTTCACCCATATCTCTGTAACTAAACATCACACATATGCCAAACTATATATTTTCTGATGTCTTATGATTAAGAGGAATAAATATTTGAGATACTTTTCAATAAATTGAATCAGCATGTATGATTAATACCCTCTAATACAAGATGGCCGACAAATGGACCCCTTGGGATATTTAATTTTGGTAACATCGGAATTTTTGAAAAAGGTGGCATATTTTGTGCTAAAAAATCATGTTAGAATTTAGTTTTACGAGGGGTGCTTGGGAACCCATAATCTGCTAGACTATTTTAGTGATGTTGTACAGCTTAAAGGGGAATGGCCCGATTTAAGGATATGAAGTTTTCATCTTGATAGATTGGCCTTCACTCCAAAACCCCATCTGTAAAATTTTGCGCCGATATTTCAATCCGTTTTGATGTGAGAGCTAAAAACGTGATTTTGTAAGCCCATAGAGTACTGTGTAAAATTAATATTGGTCGACCCAAATGGGGCATTTTCGCTCATAACTTTCAAACCAAACATGCTTTAGCTCTAAGATTTCACAAGGTAAACGAGAAAAATAGTAGCTTTCTTCTGATACCAAAATGTTGACCACTTCCGATAAAATCTGGGGCTTCTGGGGACGAGGCTATTAGCGATCGGGACATGGACCTTTAAGGCCACTTTACATTTTGTCTTGGAGTGGGTTTTTTGTATATGTTGTATCAGTGTTGATACCCTTTTCAGGTTTTACTGTTAGTATTATTTCAGTCCATAGTCATAAGAGCGAACAAAAGAAGAAGAAACACACTGTACACTTTCTAATTGCTTACATAAGCTCAAACAAATATGAGTTACCTGTTCTGCTATTATATTTGTAGCTATTGTGAATGTTAATTGCCTCAACTGCACTGCAAATGAGTGTTAAGTCATGTCCTTAGTCGTTTAACCAAAGAGCAGTCGTTAATCTGCACATGATTATATTATCAGAAATAGTGTGTCACAAATAGGATTGTTAAACCCATGTCCACGGAACAACGACACTGGTTCCTGTATTATTAACCAATAATAATTCAGTGCTTTGTGTATTCATCAATTATACTGGTCAAGGTACTACATACGCGCTCTACTAATTTTGCGACAAACTCAATATCAATGGATGCTTTAATACTACATTTTTCAAAATTATGAAAATGGCAGGTCTTATAGCATTCCCAAAATTTTAGCATTCTTCTAGTCAAGTTGGTATTAGAGGTGGAATGTAGTTGGAATTTGGAGTGCAATTATAACTGACCAACTTAAATTAAAACAGTAATAATAATATAATAATAATAATATAATAGCTTTTATAAAGCGCGATTTCATCACGACACAGCGATTTGCTATTATTATTACGCTGCCGTCAGGAAATGGCACACTCAATTTCGCTTCATCAGGCCGGCAGCTGGCAAGCGACCAATCCTATCAGCACTTAGATTGTAAAATTCCCCAGAACAGCTACCCGAATATCACTTGGGTCGACGAAGCAAGTGAGGTAAAAAGCCTTGCCCAAGTGCACAACACATTGGCCACAGCGGGGCTAGAACCCCAAACCTGTTGGATCATCGAGTCGCAGGTCATATCCACGGACAACAGCATGTGCCTTATTATTGGTATGCAGCTCCCCTAAAAATCCACTAACACCAGACCCATTTCAATGCTCCTATACTGTCACCTTTTCACTGTAAATTCTTCACTCTTATGAGAGTGACAATTCATCGATGAAGAGTAATCATAAACAAAATTCACTCTTTAAAGAGTAAAATTTAAAGGACGACTCAGAGATTTACCGATGAGGGCGCCCTCAATTTTCAAACCAATTGTGTTTTTTGCATGTACATAATGCTTGTCCATATACTAATCACTGTGTGAAATAGCTAAGCTAAAATCGAAGTCCTTCATATAGAAAATCACATCTTTGTTTAAAAATTCTGGATCCGGATCCTATGGCACTGTTATATACACATAAATGTTTACTGCATCAAAACAAAAACTCCGATTCATCTCAAACTTTGGAATTGAGCATTCTAGGTGACTATCTTTAGTTCTAGTTGACTATTTTTAATTAATATATTAAAAAATTATATTCAGAAATCTCTGAGTCAGACTTTAACTCCAACAAAGACTGGTCCCTATATAGAATCACTTCCTGAAAGAGTGATTTTCACTCTTTTACATCTAGAGAGCAGTGAAGTTTCTGCAAAGAGGTCCTCTGATTGGCTGCTGAAAAAAATCAGGCCGGCTGCTGACCCATCAACCTAAATCAAGATCTTGACATGCAACAGCATAAAATCCCTATGATAAACCTGTTTTATCTGTTTACCTCCAAAGAAGAACAAAAATCCAACTCAGTGAGAAGTGAAGAAACCGTCTCTGCAAAGGAATCTTCTTTGCTGAAGTCATAAAATTTCATCTCAAATTTCTTTTTCCACCAGCAAAATCGTGACAGCGAAGTGGAGAATACATCGGGCTTGACATGGAGGACAGCACTTTTTAGAGTCATAAAATTTCTCTAACTGATGAGCAGGAAAGTGAATTGTTCACTTTGAAAAGAGCCAGGGGGCGGGGACACTTGTATTCAAAGGTGGATAAGATGTGTGAACAAGAAAACGCGTAAAAAGGGTCCTTTTTTTCAACAGGCGATGTACGTGCGTACATTGATTAGGGTATCAAAAACAGCAAAATATGGAAAAAAAGGTATTTTTTTCTTTACTCTGAAATTGTGATGTACATGTTTAGGGTAAGTAATACCCAATTCTTAAACAGCTCTGAAAATGTAAGCAATGCCTGGGTTCAATTTGACAATTGAACCGAGGTAGTACGCATATTGACGTTATTTTTAGGTTGAAGCGCTCGCATCATACTGTGTTTTGCTACATTCGGGCGCGCCTGCCAACGTTGCGTCTCGTTGCGTATGATCGTTGCATTCAACGGGTTGTTCGATTGTTGTCACTGGGTGCTGGCAGTCCTTTCTTGTTGTATTTAAGCCGTAAAGTATCTCAAAATTGGGTTAAAGATGACCTTAATGTCAAAGCTGTTTAAGAATGAGAATAAAGGTAATTGAAATTGGTGACACCATTAATTTTGTGTGGAAGAACTCGGCCTTCGGCCTCATTCTCTCGGTTAAAATAATGGTATCAACTTGGTTTCAATTCGTCGTAAAGAGAGTACCGGTTCCCAAAATCATACCTTTATTCTCTAAATTTAGCAGAGATCAAAATCATCAAATATTTTGCAAATTGGAAGTAAAGCAAAGCAAGATAGTACAGGGTATATTAATGACACAATGCATTGCTTACTTGTTTAAGGTAGCAAAAACTGACAAACATACTTGTTTTTATACAAAAACAGTCGGTCGGTATAGTCGGTGGAAATACTTGTTTAGAGTTTATTTTGTGAGTCCATGTTCACGCATCATATCCACCTTTGAATACAAGTTCCCCCCCCCACACTTTCCTGCTTGGGGGGGGGGGGTAAGGAAGTTCATCAAGATGAATAACCTATATTTCTTATACATGCTATGCTACAAACACATTGACCAAAAATATATATGATTGATTTTGAACTATCAGTTGTGTCCTGTGCAGAGGCCAATCATTTTCCATACGCCATATTGAGACATCTTAACCACTATCTTAAAATTCCACTTGAAGACCTATATCAAAATCCAGGCTTAACCATATCAACCCTAACACAATCAAACAACAAACACTTCATGCATGCAATCATATGCACATGCATGTCAGAAAACAGGTCATTGTTCCAACCTACATCTGCAGTCGCTTTATCCCATTGAGTGCTCCGAATGACTGCATTCATTCACAAATCAATATTTTTCAACTTTTTTTTCAAAAATTTCAAAATTATCAATTTTTAAGACCATATTCAGAATCAGCATGAAAAATGCATTAAAATGAGTCCAAACAAGCCTAATCTTAGGTCAGTAGTTTTTGAGATGGCTTCCCAAATTTAAGAAGCCATCTCAAAAGCCACTGACTTGCATGTTACAACCTACACAAAATCTATCATTGTTGACAGGGTTAATGAAAGATGTGCCTGGCTGGCAAAAGGAATGTCATCATGGTGTGTCTGTGTTGGGGAGTTATGTCATCCACTGAGTAGAATGACAATCTCAACTTGGAGTTGTCACTTAAAGGGACACAATACAGGAAAGATGATACAGTTTACCAACCCAATGTGTTACAATTAGACATTTTACAACATTTAAAACAAATTCCGAGTCAATACAACCCAACATGTAAAATTTGCAAGTATGTGCAGACGCGGGAATCAAACCCACAACCTTCCCATCTCAAGACGGACACCCTAACCACTAGGCCACCAGGCCCTGCTGGTTAGCGGCAGTGTAACTGAGGGTAATGAAGGACAGTCGGGGTATACAATACAAACAACAATGAGAACAAAGACACACAAGGTCTTACGAGAAGATGCTTACCCGCAATTCTAACATATAAAACAAGCATAGTTTCCTTGTGTATCGAGCAATCGATCCCCATTGTGTTTATACATTCGTGTGTGTGATGCGTGATTCTATTACATACGCTTGGACACAATACAATTTTCTGATGATACAGATTTCTATATATTAATGAACTTGAATGGTTGTAGAATATCTATTGAGAATGTTTTAGAGGTTTATTGAACAAAGGAGAAAAGAAAATATGGCATTCCGTAGAACATGTGTTGTCTGCCATCACAGTTTGTGAATGGGGTCAAAGGTCACATGGGTCATCAAGGAGAACTCACATATGAAATGGATATGGTGCAAGGCTGGCACTTCCAAACCCAGGGGCTTTCGGTGACAGATGAATCCAAACTAGGGGTATTTGGGTGAGAAACAGCCAAATTGCCCCTAAATAGGGTTTTTTTGAGGATGATGCTGAAAATGGGGGTTTTAACACTAACAGTCTTATACATGCATCACCTCCAAAGTGGAATTGCCCTCCTAGGCTTTTTTTTTTTTTTTTTTTTTTTGAGATTTCAAGTCATTCATATTTTCTGTGATATGTAGTGATTTCATATAGTTTAGAAACTCAATAGATTCCCTACCATTTATTTGGCTACAGAAATAACTTAAAATGAAACGAAAAGGTAATTTGTATATGCTTATATTTCAATAGAAAGCAAAGGCCGAATTTTGTATTTGCTGCTGTAGGAAATTAGACATTTCACAATTTTTGTACCAAAGAAACAGTTCTCAGCTTTAATCCTTTCAGATGGGGATATTTGTGACGTGATCTGGGAAAACCTGCCACATGTCGCACAGGACAGTTTCTAAAAAATAAAATAGCTTAAAATCTGTTATATATTGTACTTTATTTTTTGTCAGATTGTATAAGGCGTAACTTTTGATGTGTGTATCAAAGAAGAAAGAAGTAAACAGTTATGGAAATTTAATATATCAAACTTTGCAGTGATAATAAAAACTCAAAATATAAATTTCCACCATGTGGCGGGTTTTCCCAGATCGCATCACATTTTTGACAGAGAGCTTTACACCAGTGCAGAAATCAGATTTTCCACATTTTTTAGGGACACCTGTTATTTGAAATCTCTCGTTGCACCTTTAAGTTACGTCACAACTCATGACTTGGGAACTCTCAACTATCTATATCTGTAAGGTATGAGAAAAGCTAACAGGAAAGAAACCTGATATGAAATCAACTGGAAGTTGGCAAAATGTTTAGAAAGTGAATGAGCTAGCAAGTACTATTGTAGTCATATATTCCAAATTACTTAAAGGCCGACTCAGAGATTTCCCGCTGAGGGCGCCCTCAATTTTCAAACAAATTGTGTTTTTTGCATGTACATAATGCTTGTCCATATACTAATCGCTGTGTGAAATAGCTAAGCTCAAATCGAAGTCCTTCATATAGAAAAACACATCTTTGTTTAAAAATTCCGGATCCGGAAATTTTGTTATACACAGTATCCTATGGCACTATTATATACACATAAATGTTTACTGCATCAAAATGAAAAATCTGATTCATCTCAAACTTTGAGCATTCCTAGGTGACTATCTTAGTTCTAGTTAACTATTTTTAATTAATATATTAAAAAATTATATTCTGAATCTCTGCGTCAGACTTTAAAGGACAACCTCCACAATCTTGATTAAGATTTGCAATAATTAGATTATCCGTATTGCTTGCATCTTACATATGCCGCAGGCATGATGGAAATTATTGAACAGTCCCAGTTTTGAAGTTAACGAGACACTGCACTTTGAAAAATAGTGCACCCTCATGATTTTTCACTCAATATTTTTGCATGGGGTTGTAAGCATATTATAGAATACATTATCGGCCCTCACCTGCAAATGATTAAGACCAAATCATCCTTCTTATGGTTAAACAAACGATTTTATATTAATGTCACCGCCGACATTAATTCAGCATCACGACGATTGCGTCCAATCATGTATCACAAATACATATCCAATGGGATAGAACCACCATACGATGGGGAACCATTGTCATTAACCACCATGGCGTGCCATATTTGTCCGCGTTTTTGGCAAAGCTTGGTAACGATCATGCGGTCAGTGGTGCCGGTTGGGTGAGCCCACCGGGGTCAAAATATTTGAAATTCGCAGAGATGGTGTAAAAGTGAAGTATAAGTCTGTATAACCCCAAGTTACTTTCTACAACTGAAGAATTGACAGAAAAGGAAGCAAACTGCAGTGTTCAAAGATATGACTCTCCATTCAGTTACGTGTTGTAGTAAATGTCCGAACGGAGAGTAATGACTAATATATCCGATTTTGTCCTTATTAAGTTGCTTCTGATCCTATCATTTGTAGAATATGTTGGGGTGCCTGTACTTGTTACAGACATGCAAAAATCTGATTTTTTATGATTTTTTTGATTTTCTGATTTTGCAAATCACTGATAGTGCCTTTAAAGTTATGGACAACTTAAAAGTTAGCCTACAAATTACCTGGATGTCTTTAACCTCTTATAAGTGTCCCTATCTGTTTTGAGTATGTTATTTTAATGTGTAAAATGTATCTCTATTCTTCCAATGGCCTAGATTATCATTTGAGAGCAAATTGAAGAAATTTCATATTTTGTGAAAATGTGCCAGTGGCGCTTTAAAACAGTTTCACACCAAGAATATTATAATGGTCACCTAGAAGGACCCTGGCTTCAAGCCAAAGGATCTTTGTTTTGAAGGGACAGGAGGAGATTTTGTTGATGATACGAATGCATGGAAAGAGTGAGGTAGTGGCAAATTCAGGGTAAGGCAAAACAAAAATTGCCATATCCCCGACCAACCCTTGAAAAACCTCCAACCCAAATTTTTAATAATGCCATCTTGCACAAATTTTTTAAAATCTGCCGACCGAACCCATATTTTCATTTTTGAGTAATGTAAAAATCATATACGAAAATTTTTAACCAATACAAAGCTAAACTAGAAATTCGATTTGCCAGGCTCGGCTCTATTCACAGCCTCTAAGCTGGGGGTCACCCCATACCTTTGAACCCTGCACGGGGAACCTATTGATCTCATCAACATAGCAGGGATCTCATGGTGCACCTAGACACAAATTTTGGTTCCAATTGAACGTCAAGTTTTCAATTTAGATGAATTTTCATTTTTAATTAGAGAAGGATAGCCATTTTTCAAACTGACCACCATACCTTTGACCTTTCAACATGACCTTTGACCTCAGCAACAGATGACGATCCCATTGGTGCACCTATGACCAGAAGTTTGGTTCCAATTGAAGTGAAAACTTTTCAATTGAGGTCAATTTAAAAAAACTTACCAATTTGTGACACAGGGGGGGCGGCGGGAGATCCACACATACACAAATACCCACGCAACGGATTGCTTAGGGTCCTGTCAGCTATGCCGACGGCCCACAAAAAATATCAAAAACGAAAGGGCAAACAGTAAACTTCACAGTACATAATAACAGAATCTTTTAATCGCAAACAGTGGTAATGAATTTCATCTTTAAAAAAATCGGGTGTATCGTGGGCCGACCCTAATATTTTTCCTCTGTTAAGGGCGAACAAACTTTAGTAGGCCTTATATGGATTCCCAGCATTGACAGATACATTAGGAAGATTTCCAGAAGAATCGCCCCCAATTTTTCTCGAATCCCGTTTTTTACATATTTTGGAATGCTTACCAATGTATTATATCCATCAGCTGAATTGGAAATAATCCGAATACGCCTCTTTACGTATAAGATGATGATTTAGTATTTCTATGGGGAACGCCTTACGATAGCAAGCAAGTTCAAAACAAGTGTTTGCGGTTTTCCTTTTGCACCTGTTGTGGTCCAATCACTTCAAAAGTTCTCGGTAAGTGGTCTACAAAAACCATCCAGTGAAATTTGAGAGAAATTTGTATCCTAAAAAAATCTCCTTCTTCACTTAAGAAGATAGGTGGAAGAGGGGTGGAACAAAATGCCCAATATTGTTGCAAGCTGAACTCTACAATCACAATCTAAAAAGACATGGTCTCCTTGCTTATTCCCTCTAGGGAATTGAATGAAAGCAAAATTATCTTTTAGGCAAAACTATTATTGTGGTGCATAAATTCCAAATTCCTCAAAGATACCAAATGTTCTATGAAAAAAATACAATCGTGGGTCCCGGAACCACGAGTGTAGTCTGGTTTTGTTTTCCGTCGGTCGGTTTGTGAAAGGGCCAAGGTCACATGAGGTCACCAGGTCATATGAAGTCATACCAACATGTCACCCGACCCCCGCCCCCCATCCTTTTCCACCAAATTACAAATCATCAGCGTAGCCCTTATGGAACTCACACCCACACTGCCATTCCCTATATTACTAGTTTAACATTTTGAATTGCCAAAGTTCATGTGAGGTCACCAAGGTCACCAACATGTCCCCCACCCCACTCCACCCCCCTCCTTATCAGGCCAAGTTCATCATCATAGCCCTTACGGAACTCCTACGTCAATGCAATATATTAAGGGTTAACATTTTGACCACAGACAAAAACACACAGACAATACAACCAGAGTAATCCCATGTGTCTTCTGCAATTTTTGCACACGACCACCAAAAACCAGTCTTGTTCTGCTGTTGTGTAAAATACACAATTGTCATCCTGTATATGATCCCCCTTTTGGCTTAATTGGGCTAAAGGCAAACTCCGGTCTCTCCCATGGTAACCTATGTGGATTACAGTGGCATATCCAGGATTTTTGGAATGATGGGGCGTGGAATTGGCCGCCAATAACAGAGCCTACAAGGCACCGCGCGTGCCGGGTGTGTGGTTTGCCGGGAGGGGTTCCCCTCCTGCGGCTGTGCTGGGTGGGGGGCGCAGGTGGTACCCCTCCCGAATTAGTGCGTAAAAACTAAACTTGCCCATTTTTCTTGAAAATGCACATTTTTTCTTGAAATCTGGGATTATTGAAGATGAAATTCCTTAGATTAGCGCCGAAAACTGAGTATGTTTCGAATTTTTGGACATCAGAGTGTTCCATACACGTGACAAATTACGCTTAATCAAGAGCCGATTATTTGTATAAACACTTCTTGGCCCTTTTTCATATCATTTAAGATTAATTTTTTAATATTAAAACGAAACCTAACATGAGTTATTCTTCTGAAGTTATTAAATCGTTTAAGCCATTTAAAGCAGAATGTCCAATAATTTTCCGTATGATTAAATTGTATACGTTCAATCCCGTCCCCCTTTTTTATACTAGGTTCGAATTTATTAATTTTAAACAAAGTTCTCTTTAAGAAGTTTTGAAACTGAAAAGACGGATGATTCTTCTTAAATTCACTTAGATTAATCTTAACCTTTGTGAAACAGGGCCCCAGGACTGCTCAGACTGGTGGAACTATGGCCTTATTTTTAAAATATGGGGGGGGGCGTTTTTTCCCCTTTTTTTTCCTGTTCATAATACACTGCAAAAAGTGGGTTTTGAAAAAAGAAGCTGAAAGGGTTTATAAATGTAATTATGGGGCAGAACGATGGGCCGCTCGCCCGTGGCAGGTGGGGCCTTTCACTTTAAAGGTCATAAACTTGAAAACTGAGTCATCTAAACTATGAACGGCATCTGAGATAGAGCTCTTTAAATAAAGCTTTTAAGAAAATTAATAAACCTATAATTAATACAAAAAGAAAATATGGTATGATTTTTAATTGCTACATTGAAATGGTCAATACAGCCGGTAGAATGTTTTGATTTTCTTTCCTGCCTAATAATATCATGAAATAGCCATACAGATTAAATTTGTAGCTATTTCCTCTTCACAACAAAATCACGCACACGCCACATAATGAAAACACAATAACCTTAACTTTTAGAGGATAGACAGTTTTACCTCTGACCCGTTTTTTCCTTCTTAGTGTTTTTTTTTTTTTTTTTTGTATGTAGATCCCGCCGGGGATTTATAGCCATTACAAAACATAGGACTGGGTTATAATGTTGATCACTTACTGGAAGATTACCAATATTCTTATTTCAGATGGGTGGGGTTTTATAACAAACACACATTATCATTGGTTACTGCCTATCTGTTATGACAAATATCATATCGTGCTTCATCGCGTCGTGTTTACGTCATGCAGTATTACTCACAATATGGACCAACCCTCCAATATGACATTATTAGATCAGGCAAACAACAAATCCTACTTTTATTCTCTATGTATCACAGGCACTCTTTTCTAATTACTAGAAGATAAATCACCACCAGGGCCCTGTTCCCCAAACTCATGTGTATGTCCTACATACAGACTTTCAACCAGTTTACCAGTGAAAGGACAAATGGGGGTCCATCAGGCATGACAGATAAATGCACATAATTTACGACTGAGTTTTGGGAACGAAACCCAAGCTTACCATTTGAAATTAACTTTCTCCATTGCTTCGCCATCATTGGTAATTCCAAAAAACACCTTTTTTTGCTGCATATTACTCATGCTGCTGTACCAACAAAATGTTCAATAAGTTGAATTTTTCCTTCCTCAACTTCATGCCCACATCTCCATTACCATGTTATTTAATTTTGTCTTATTCGCTCTTTTATATTATTTTATTTTGCAACTTCTACACTTTACAAAACGGTGTTTGCCATTACATTACTCTCCTAATCCTTCCGTGTGGATTTCATTAGTTGAAGCAAAAAACATCCAAATGTGGTCCCTTTCAATTTCTATCCATGTAATAGCTCGACAGAAATTAGAAATCTTCAAATTAACCAACTCTGCATTAGAATTATGAATATGGTGCAAGGCTTAGGCCAAGTTTTTGAATGGCGTCCATATTTCTTATTTTCAAATGTACACACACACAGGATTTGCATTATTTGTATTATGTAAACAGAGTTCTAAGTAGTAAATGTCAGCCGGATGTTCTAACCACTTTCCCTTTTGATATCACAAGGAAGGATTTAACATCAGGATCACGTCAAAAATTTTGAATTTGACCTTTTTAGGGGCGCCGACGGGCGCACCTATTAGCTTGGCGTTGGAACTGTTACAGCGGTCCGGTAAGTACGTATATATATCCTGTTTCCTAAAATTGAAAAAAAATGGCGTAAATTGAACCACGTTTAAAAGTCTCAGCTAAAATAAGAACCGAGGCTTTGTTGTAAAAAAGGATAACGGTCCGTAGCGATTGTGCGTGTTCACTTTCCTTGTTTGGCGATCTATGAAGTACCCGACAAAAACGTTCAATTTTCCCTGCTAACGTTCTGTAGGTTCAGACCCAATTACGATGCATAGTCGATACCAAAACATAGTACCGGCCCCTCTGATCAAAAATCTCCATAGAACCTCTTCGTTTTCCGAGATCTTTGAGATTAGTTTTCGATTTGCATGCATTCGCTACGATGGACGATAACGTTATCGCTCGCTGCGACCGTTCACTAATTTTAGGATAATAGCGTTCGCATTTGTGACACAGGACTAACACACTTTCCCGGACTTTGTAGGAAACTGTAGCCAAATTGGGGAATTTCTACGTTACATCACGATATATTGTGCATACGGAGTTTCAAAATATTGTGGAAATATATGAGGAGTTTTCTCGAGATTACCACCCGTGACCTAAAAAATCAATTTCTTTCGGCAGAGATTTAGTCAAGAAGAAGTTCTCCATTTTTCCATTGCGAAATTTACGGAATATATTTCAAAACAACAAACACTGCCATCATACTGGGTATCCTCCACGAAGTCGCCAGCTGGGTCGTGTATTGTGGACCTCGCTGAAGGGTCGCTCTGTCCTTCCATAACCTGGGACTAATTAAGGCAGATTGCAACATTTGAAAAAATCAATTCTTTAAATGGCCGCCTGTCCCTAAGGCGCCATTATCCATGTCTTATATTCCCACCGTTGTCCAGGGGGTTCGAAATCGGTCAGGAGAAGATTCATTTTTTTTTTTATTGGTTGTTATTTAGTTTTGTTCTTGTTTAAGTTTTTTATTTTTTTTATTTTTTTTATTTTTTTTATTTTTTTTATTTTCTCCCTTTCCCCCCATTTTTTTTCTTTTTCTTTTTAACAACATACACAGCTTAAATTGAATCACTAAGTTGGGAATAAGTAGGCCAAAATGAAAATATATAATGAAACAAAATTATATGAACAAAAGAAAATAAATTTAAACATAAATAAATTAAAATTAGGTTAAAAACGCGTGTTTTTTTGTTTTTTAAATATGATTGAAAAAAGAAAACGCTAAATCACAAAAAAAAGAAAAGACAACAATAAGATTTTAAAAGAAAACAATATTAACTTAAAATTAATACAAATACTAAATAATATAGCAAATTAAGTTATAACAAAGTTAATGAACAAAATATGCACAAAAACTAATAACAAAGCACTAAATAAAATACCCAATACAATGTACTCAATACCCATACTAATACATAAAATCTTTAAAATAATAAAAAATAAATTGATAAACTTAAGCATAATAAAACAAAATTACCATAAAAACAAAGACAATAAATTTTATAAATAATAACTAAAATACAAATAAAAATTTCAAAAGAAGTAACAATTGAACAATGAGAGAAAAAAAGAAAACGCTAAAAGACAACTAAAAACAAAAAACCGGAAACATATAAATTTAAAAGAATAATTTACCAATAAAATAATTAAGCAATAAAACAAAAATATTAATAACAAAAGTTAATAAACACAATTAATTAAAAATAACAAAATGCAACTAAAAATCCCCAAAAATTACACGTTGATAAAATAGAACAGCAACGAGTTTGTTCGGGAAAGATGTGGCGTGGAATTATTACAATACTTATTAAATAAAAAATCCAGCAATAAAAAAACAATGAAACTTGAGCATAAATGCACCAACGTTAGTAATAATTAAAATTTCAAAAAGAAATTAGAAAAATGAAAATATCAATACGACAAAAAATTAATAAACAATAAAATCACATTTAAAAATGATCACAATATGACAAATATTAAAACTAAAAGTAATAATACAAATAATTGACAGAATAAAACCCGACTATTAAAACTTAACAAACAATGACAAATACATTTAAAAAAAAGAAAAGTTTTTTTTTTAACAAAATGTTTTTTAACAATTTAAAATAGAAATGTAACAAATAGTGACCCAAAATAAAATAGATTAACAATATATAAAAAAAATAAAAAGTGGAAAATGAGAAAAAAACAAAATATACACTCATTTAATAAAGATATTAATTTTTTTTTCAAGTTATTTTTTCATTTTTCAATTTGGTGAAAATGAGAAACCTGAAATGGATTGGGTAAGGGTTGTGTTGGTGGAAGGGTGATTGGCAAACACTCTTGTTAATGTGGAACCCTGGCGTTGTTAGAAAGAGAACCCCTGGGGTATTAGTAAAGGGAACTCTGGGATTGAGAAGGAAATCTGGTAGGGTTCAGGTATTCAAATGAGGTAATTGCCATTTATATTCCGTCAAGCGTTTCTGCCCAATATCATATAGCGCATGACGAATCAATTGTAATACCAAAAACGAACATGTGTAGTTGGGATGTGTCGTTGGGAATTGGTCCATATAGATAAAAAGGGATGTTTGTTGATGTAAATGTGCAATGTGCCCTGGTGGTAGTTTGAAGGAGGAACCTGGGTTTAGTTGGGCGGGCCACTCTTTGGTAGATGAGAAGGGGAGCTTGTTAGTTGGGAAGGACTATCTGTGATGCTGGGAAGGGCTCCCATACAGTTTGTGGAAGGGGTCTTGGAGAGTTCGAAATGAAGAAAAGACATGGGGACTTTGGGGCAACTATAAAAGGGTCCCTGGTATAGGTTTGCAAAATGGCCCTGTGGCCGGTAGTCAGACAGGACCCTAAGGTTGTGACAGTTTAATATGCTACAGGTTACGACGTCTGATAAGGTTCCGCATGACCAACAACCCTAGGGCCGTGGTACCCCCGCCGCAAAACCGCGAAAGCCGAGGACCGCGCAATTCTAGGTGTTTTCGGCGGCATCGGTAGCCCTATAGGCCGTAAATTAACAAGCTCCTCTTTTAATCTGGGTTTTAATATAATAATAAAACTATTGCGACTGAACATATCCAGATTTATCCATGCAATTAATATTTTTTATGTACAATCAAAACACACAAATTAAAATCAGTTATTGAACGTTAATTAATCAATATATATTTTCTAGGGTAGACTTGTTTTCTGTCACAAGTAAAACACACGATGGATTTAATTTTAATAAGCAGTTGTTTTAAAACTACCAAAAATCCCAAATTATGGCAAGCCCATTTTTGAACTCTATATATAGTGTTTTTTTCTTCAAGCTTCATAAAAAACCATTAGCCTGAACTTGCAAAAATCTTTAACATTCTGATTTTTAAAAGTATCACATACAAGCAAAAAACATATGAATTGCTTGAACCTTTACTTGACACCTAAAAAGCCTTTTTTAATACTTGGCATAGTAGTGAAACACTGATTT
Organism: Ophioderma brevispina; assembly: GCA_023653785.1. Taxonomy (NCBI): domain Eukaryota; kingdom Metazoa; phylum Echinodermata; class Ophiuroidea; order Amphilepidida; family Ophiodermatidae; genus Ophioderma; species Ophioderma brevispina. The sequence goes on from JAMKCH010041221.1 coordinate 27,170, forward strand.
TAAATGGACGCATTTGAAAACAAAAGGTACATAAATTAAATCAAATTATGCAAATGTCACTTCATTTCCATGCTTAGCATTATTGTAAATCGTCTAATGTGTATTATTAACTCTACACTGACTTGGTTTAGAACATAATTAGCCTTTAAACTTTTGTCACACAAAGGACAAAGTGGTTTTTAAATGACCCGATAAACAAAATACACAGCCATGTTTTATGCAAATTAGTTTTTCTACGCATAGCAAATATTAATAAAGATTCCTTGGTCTCACATTTTATTTTATATTAAGCCCACTTGGAATCATAATTCAAAATACACTTCAAATCTGGTGAAAATTAAACTAGAGGTCATTTCTTTTGTATACGATTTTGTGGTATATAAATTCACCGATGTCGCACGAAACAAACAAATATCGCAAAATTTAGCAAATTAGGCCTAATTAGCAAGTATAACGTGATGGCAAATCTTATGTAATGATTGAAGTCTCACCTGAACTGTTACTCTAATTAAACTCTTCAAATTGGTGAAAATTGAACAAGACATGGATTTTGTATGTGCAATTTGTTGTGGTTTAATAAAATCAAGTTCAACATCGGATACTCATTTGTTAAATAAGGTCCAAAGCCCCCCCCCCCCCCTCCCCCCCATACCAGTATATGTCTTGTGATTCAGTAAAAAAGCTAAAAATGTAACATTAACCTCATGGGAGTTGCTATTCATTAAAAACCAAACTTCCATTTATGGTTTACATGCACACCCTCATTGTTTCGAAGTCAAGGGTCACTCTCAAGGACAACGGTCATGTATAACCTACTATCACTGACCACAACAAAGCAAATCTCCAAATCCTCCATCAGCTGCTTCTGCCAAACATGCAAACCTCACTAAACAAATCCCACTCCCCTAAATGCGAAATAAACCATTTCCAATTCGTATAATAAACATAGATAACAAACACAAGTATTGTCTTAGTATAGTTTCCTATGTTTTACACCTTAAACAATTTCTTTTCCCTTGTCTTTGGCTACAAAATAAGCTTTCTTAATTTCCTTATATTTCCCTATAAAACGCTAATTGGGTATTTGCTCCTATACAAAATTGCACCTTTCACCAATACTAAACTGTCCATACTATATTCTTGTAATTTCAATAGTCTCTATTTTTTTTATACGTATTTCAAACACTTTTTTACTAAGCAATTGCAATAAAACTTTCACGAATTCAATCTGATATTGTGTCCCTACCCGTGCCTTCTTATATAAATATTTCCCACTACATAGAACAACCCAACAGACCACCTCCTGGGGAGGCGCCCCTTTTCCGTTAAAGGAATTTTTATTCATAATAGGCAAATATGTTCCTAAACATGACCATGCATAAAAGTGGGGGACTTTTGGAAGCTCCTGTCCCGGACAGTTTGGTGTTTTGGAGGGAAATTTTTTGGACTCTGGAGGGAATTTGCCTTTTTGGTACACAAAAACTACATTTGCAAAATTTGGTTGGCAGTGGCTTCCTTTGAATAAAACATTTGTTCATGCCTTGACCATGACTATTCCAATGCGAAACTTTTTAAACACCACTTTTCAACAAAACAAGGAAAATTTCGAGGTTTGTTTCAAATATGTTGGTGCACTAAGTAGTTTACCTGGCCTTTTAACACTATAGATTCTGTCATGGCAATTAGTAATAAAACATATTTAGGTGCTGTTTGGGATGGCCTTTTCAAGAATCCAATCCAAAACCTGACCACTAAACTAAGCCTATTAGACTCTTAATTGCCAAGTAATTTTTTTTTAAATTGAGCTTTGAACTCTAATAAAATTTATTTGCCTGCGGGCTCATCTAGTTACTAAGCCAACGTTTTACAAATAATTATTAATATAGTGTTCAAGATGTTATGGGTCCATCGCCATCGGCAATCAAAAGTCCACTGGTCATCAGAACTCAATCTGTGTAAACTCCACATGAGTCTTGACAGTGTTTTCAAGTGGTGATATAAAATTGGAATTGAGTGAAGCCCATTTATATGGTCGAGCTATAACTTTTAAATAAATCATCCAGATAACAGAGAGTAAAAAAATAAGTAGCTGACATCTCAGTTAAAGCACTCTTATCATTTCATATCTCAATTACAACAAGAAAATTCGCAGGAAAAGAGCTTGTTGACGTTACAATTTTTTGACAACAGGCTCTAGAAAAAGGCCGAAAAAATTATGTGTTTTGCTGTAATGGATACCATTAAGGGTCAGTCATCATTTTTTTTTAAAGATGAACTTCACTGTTTTATATGCTACAATGAATACAACAAGCTACTTATGTAAGCTTTTTTGCAATGACAATGGCACAAACCCCTCTTATTTTTCCTTGTTTGTAGCTGTTTTGTTGGTCTTGTTTTGATTTTTTTCTTTTTGTGTTGTAAAACGTGTTCTGTTTGAATTGTAATGAAATCATGGGTCAGTCGGCAGATTTTTAATTTATTATGCTAATTTGCATAACTTTTTGAGTCAGCCGGGTTTCCTTGGGTCAGTCCAGTTACGACAAACAAAACTTTTCTTGCCTAGCCGCCTGTCCATAGTTTGCATTGCATCACCTTGTAATTTTCCTTCCCCAGCTTTCTGCATGCTACCTTCAATGATATCCTGGTATTTCACAGGATTTCCAGGTTTTACTTAAAGGGACTGGCTTGAAAAGTCTGGACAAATTAAAACCAGGCTCCATTCATCACTATCATTTAATAATGTTTCTCACCATGGCATATTAAGATACCTAAGGATAGCTTCCACACCACTAAATAGATCTGGTCTGGCCCCCTCTGCCGAAAAGTGTTTAGGAAAAAGGTGACAGGTCTAAGTTGAAAAATAGTTAGAAACTTGAACTTCCTGGGCCATAGTTTGTGTTAGAAATTATTTTAAAGATCAAAGCCCACAATATCAGAGCAAGAAAAAAAGTGCGTGAGGCTTCTACTGAGTAAATTACATACTAATTTTTACCCCACCCCATCGAAAATATTTGACTAGAAGTCCACAGTTTCAGAGGGGATCGGAACTCAACGTGTCTTCACGCTTCAGTAACTCGCAAAACATCTGTGTCAGCTTATGGTTCTCTTGCTGAAGGGGATTCGAGGTCTAGCGGTCAAAGGTAATGGCATAATTTAAGCGACCGAGTCACTTCGTTATGAGAACTTTCCGTTCCATTTTGACAATAAACCAGTGCAATTAATTTGGTGGTGGTGTGTGCGTGTGTTATATAATAATTCATTTTAAAAATTTCAAATTTACTACACCTAAGTGACCAACATGATTCATAGTGGCCATTCATTTATTATGCCAACACTTTTTATGTGCTAATCATACAACAATCTTGTACCCTGTGTATACCTGTACTGTTAGAGAGAAAGGTATGATTTTGGAACCGTACTCTCTTTACGACGAATTGGAACCAATACAAGGCATACATTATTTTAAGTGGAAGAAAAAGTGCGAGGCGAGTTCTTCCAACGCCAAAATAATGGTGGCCAGGTTCAATTCGCGTAAAGAGAGTCACCGGTTCCCCAAAATCATACCTTTATTCTCATTCTTAAACCGCTTTATTTATTTAAGGTCATCTTTAAACCCAATTTCGCGCTGGCTTTATAAAACATCTTAAAATACAACAATAAAGGACTGTCAACCATCCAGTACAACAATCGAACAACCCCTGAACGCAACGATCATACCCAACGTTGGCAGGCACGCGAACGTAGCTAAACGCGAGCGCTTCAACCTAAAAATAACTTCAATAAAAAACACCGCAGTGTGTAACTACCTGGGTTCAATTAATTCGATTGAACGCCGGGTCCATCACCATGAATTCCTTTACATTTTCACAGCTGTTTGAATTCCAAAATAAAAGCTGAGCATACAAATAAAAATCCTAGTCATAGTGACCAACAAGCTTAGGGTTCAAGAGACACTGGCACCGTTGAAATAGTGTGCCCTCTAGATTTTTTTAAAAAATTGATTCTTGCATAGTTATAAGCTGTTATATCATTAGCCCTCGCCTGAAATTATTAAGCCCAACCAGCGCGTTTTTGGGGTAAACAGAACGATTTTATAATTTATGTCGCCGCACAATATAATTCAGCAAGATGACGCAGGAAATGGCCTTTGTAGTTTAATATCAATGAGTTAAAAGTCTATGATATTCAATGTGCTAAAACATTTGTTGATGTAAAGTACAGCAAACTTAAAAGTTAGATTACACATTACCTGGATGTCTCTTTAGCCTATTATTAATGTCCATCTCTGCGATGGGTATGTATTTTATGTGTAAAATATTTTACTATCCTTTGCAATGGTCTAGACTATCATTGCGAGCAGCAAATTGAAAGAAGAAACTTAATATTTTCTGAAAATGGGCCATGCCACTTCAAAATACTGCAAGTGAAAACCTTGCCCAAAATCCCCCCCCCCCCCCAAATGAGGAGCATATTGATGGAAGGCAAATTAGCCAATGAGCTCATTAATATGCACAAAATAATGATGTTATAAACCAGTGGCATGGGTAATTAACTTGCATCCACCAGCATCCAAATACCAAGTTTTGTTGGACAGGAATCTGATATGATACAGCTTGAACATTACCTTTCGAACCAAGTTAACTTCAGGTTTTTCCGAACCGCAAAATTAGGGAAGCACGCAGGACACCCACATACAAAAGGAAGTGCTGCCACAAACCCCCTGTGGCTTTTCAAGCCAGTGGATAAACAATAAAAATAATTCTATGTGTAGACTGGAAAATGACAACTTCCATGAAAATGGGGGGCACAAATCTTCACAACCAAAAAACCACAAATTTTTAAAAACGCTGCCTTGCCACTTTTTGGAAAATAATGAAATTTCTTTCTTCAATACGACTTTGCAATGATGTCTAGGCCATTGGAAGAATAATATATATTTTATACAGAGAAAATCCATACCCAAAAACAAGTGAAAGCCAATTAATAAAGAAGCAAAATTGGATATACATCGCCTTACCTTTTTTGTAACAACACAAGTACTCTACTGCAACACACGAATGGGAGATTTTAATTTTCACAAGTTTTGCTTTTGAAAAAAAAAAAACGTCTTGACAAGTTTCGCCAAAGACTATCCTTCACTTTTAAGCTACTCACTCCTCAAATTTCAAATAATTTTGAATGCTTTCGGGTGGATAACTGACAGCACCTTTATGAGGAAGTCTAGTCTCTAAATGTATTCCACCAAGTTGTGATATACAACACTAAAATATTCCTGATAATCGCAAGAGATCTAGTAACAGCTGTAACGGAGAACCACTGTGCTAAAGGAGGGACTGTCAGCCTGTGAATATTCATAGCTACAATCAAGCTTGGGGAATATGCATATTTCATCCCGTACCGTGATTTATCGACTAGCGAATCAATAAATTTGAGAAGGGCGGGTTTTCATGAAATCAATACAAAGGCCTGAAATTAGGCGATGATTGCAGGTCTTATGACTTCTAAATAATGGTATAATATATGATCCGATGTTCTGATGAATGTATAATATGGTTAACATTTCCAAAGGCTTCATATTGCTATAGATTGTGATTTAGCTGTAACATTGTGAGTAAAATATGATGGCAATTTTAAAATCTGTAATTGAATTTAGATATAAAAAAAAAACTTAGGGGAAATTCCCCCCCCCAACTGGAACCACCACTGGATTCAATGCTTGGTTGATCAAAATGCACACAATACTTTGTTCTGACTCTTCAAACCAAGTCCCCAAAATAGTCATGCCAAAACAAACCAGAGCTTCCCAATATTTTCACATGGTTCAACACACAATTTGAGGAGGAGTCTTCTTGAGTTTTCTGGAAACATAAGGCACTGACCTCTTCTTAAATCACAGGACAGCAAGTTCCCAGTCAAATATTACATATGGCCTATTTCTTATATATAAATAAACAGTAAAATTCAAGAAAAGAAAACAAGTTCAAAAGTTTGAGTTCTGTTAACATGATCAATTTGGTAGGTAAGGAGTAATGGCATGGAGATGATAACCAAACTACTAACGTTAAAAGTGGAAAATTGCATAATGGCAGCCGCCACATGGGGGATTCCCCCCCCCCCTCCCCAATGTTTTTTCTTTACCACTCCTAGTTTTCCCCCCGCCGAAAGAAAAAATGAGGGATTTTTGGCAAAATTCTGCAATTTGGGCCAAAAATCACAAAAATTGTGGGGAAAAAATAAGCTATTTTGGGCCAAAATTGGTTGTAAATCTCCAATTAAGACTTTGGGACCCCCCCCCAACCCACCCCCCCCACCCCCCGAGAATTTAATTTGCCCCCTCCCCATTTTCCCCCTCCCCCAGAAAAAGAGGACATGGTGCCGCAACTGTTTGCTATGACTTAATTTCTGTGCTTTTCACCGCACCACACTTTAAAGGCCCAATTGGGCTAATTTGAAAAAACTGGACATGATTACACACCGAACGTACCTTGGCGTCAACAATGGACCGCCAGCCTTACTCTCAATTTCAAACACACCAAGGCAGTCGCGCCAAGACGCAGTCTCGTGTAAACCTCCTCAGAGGTTGCAGGAAACTGGATGGGTGCATTCTTTGACACCTTACATACATCACTGTTGCCTTGGCATACTCCACTGCTGAATAGGCTGCACCAGTATGGAGGTCACAGTGACATTCACACAAGATTGATGACGTTCTAAATGATGCAATGAGACTTGTAGTGGTTGCCTTTAGGCGACAGCCTGTAGAATATCTTCCAATTCTGTCGGATAGCCTGCAAACCTTAGGAGGAACCTTCATACGATCACGTTGCCAAGAAATGTGATGAAACCTGGGGTAGCCTAAACTCCCCACCAACACCCTTTGGGATCAGAGACTTCCACGGAATCACTTTGCTAACCAATCCCTGACACTGCAGTCACAGTATCCCTATCGATCATCCCTGTCAAGGACCGATGGTAGAGCCAGCAATGGTCATCCTCTACTTTGAACCTCAACATCAACAGACTACAAATGGGGCCCCCATGGGTCGTACAAAGAATTCCTTCACAAGATCGGAGTAGAACTTTCACCAAACTGCGATTGTGGAGAGCCCACAAACCATTAGCCACATATCATAGATGACTGTGAGGCCTACAAGTCCCCAAGAGGAACTCCAGGCTTGTGTCAACATGATGATGCTGATGAAACTATCAAGCTGGGTTAAAGACGGAATCTCCACTGTGCTTTTGGCTGCACGCACACAAACGAACGTGGGCTAATTTGAATGTCAAAAAAAAAGTACCTGTCGGCCAGGTGCCACATGTAGCCGTGGAATCTTTGTGTCCCATTGAAACCAATACTGTAAAAGTGCGAAAATTTTGTGAGGATTTTTATTTTCGCGAATTTCAAACAAGGAACATAAAAACGCAACAAAAAAATCGCGAAAATAACTTTTTGCAATAGATTGTATGCATTGATGTCCAAATATTCGTGAAATTAAATTTCCGCGGCAAGTGTTTTTTTAAAAGCGCGAAAATCTCTGTACACGAAATTTCCACTTATTACAGTACCGTAAAGTAATTAAGGTAAAAATGCGCATTTTTTTACCCACATGTGCTTCACCTACAAGAAATTTTTGTTGGCAAACTGGCTTTTCACACACTTCTGGATGCGCACGCATTGAAATTAGAAAACATAAAATGTTTATTTTGTGTGCAAGTTATGTAGGATAGCTAAAAAGCAAATTAAAAACAAGTGAAAATGCTAAAAAATTGCGCACATGCAAAAAATACACCTGTGAAAATTACCACTTTTACAAACACTTAGAATTTCCTAATGTAGCTTATCTGATACAGCCTTTCTTCAATGCTAAACTCTGTTTAGGACTTTAATTAGAGTGGACTTTTAGAAGATTAATCAAGACTCATACAACTTGTAGGTCAATCTTGACTGTTGCTATAGGAATCTCATGTGATAAACTTCTTAGATTTGCCCATGTTGATAAAAAGTTAAGCTAAACAATCAAAGATGCAAGCTTAAAAATCTAAGCTAGCAAAATCCAAAGCTGTCAAGTTCAAAGTTCTCAGAGAACCCGTTTCTAAGGATCATCTGGCCAGCATCATAAGGGAGCTATATACGTGATCCACTACCGGAGCTTATGCGCCCATACGCAGACATCCGATAGTGGAGTATCTACGCTCGAGCGCAGGAAATCCGTCGGCGGAGAAAGAGGTCTGCCGGGCCCGAGCGCGGAAAACGTCCGTCACTTATATAGTGGGGAAAAAATCTGCGCTTCGCAGCGCAGAAAGAAAATCCATAGCCGGAGTATCTGCGCTCGACCGCAGGGGAAACACCTCCGTCACTATCTAGTGAGGGAAAAAATCCTGCGCTCGAGCGCAGAAAATCCATAGGCGGAGTATCTGCGCTCGAGCGCAGGAGGAAACACACCTCCGTCACTATATAGTGAGGAAAATCCTGCGCTCGAAGGCGCAGAAAATCCATAGGCGCGAGTTATCTGCGCTCGAGCGCAGGAAAACACCTCCGTCACTATATAGTGAGGGAAAAAATCCTGC
>JAMKCH010041222.1:0-27622 GCA_023653785.1 Ophioderma brevispina
CCATATAACAAAGCATGTGAGATACATTTCAAATTATTTCTAATACGTTTTAAGTAGAATTTGATGTTAAACAAAACACCCATCACAAATTGAAATTTAGTATGTTCATGTATAATAGATGTATTTGAACCTTATGCCTAAAGAGTTGAATTGGGGATCACCCAAATAGCATAACGACCGATCGCGTAGACGGATAGATAACCTGAATCCAAAACCCTGTGTGAAGCATTTTGCTATTTCGATGTTCCATATACAATGGGTTTTGGTATTAGAATAGAAAATGTATCGCAATTGCCCTGTTGAATGTGGTCCGAACACGAAAAGAAAGGTTTTCAAGCCTAAACTTTTATTGTTGTTGCGAAAATATGACAATAAACTTAATGAATTAAATGTGTGAGGGGAACTGCAGGGACGAGACTGTCTACCTCCGTTTAAGAAACACGTTTTGTTTGATATTAATTGACCTTATTTGCCTAATTAAGTATTCATTATGTTTCATTATGCACGTACCGGTAAACGTGATGTGAGCCATCTGTAATACAAGTAGGACAATGCTTGTGCGTCGTCCTAAGTGGTTCGCCGTTGAAGAATAGAGTAATTTATATCAGCCGACCCAGGATGGCTTTCATGTCATTGATGGTTAAGCTGGGAAACGCATAATCGTTCGCTTTGGATACCCTATCGAAGAGATTTAGGAGTTAGTTAGGGAGCGGTTTCATACTTTTTATTACTACGTCATGTGTTAAGTGAATAAGGGGGAGGGGTTCATTGGCATCCTCAAATGAATATTTTGCTAGTTTACGATACGGGTACGCATCTTTTCAATGAAAACCAATGTAAAATCCATGCCCCTTAATTAAGATAGTATGCTTGTCCCCGGACCCCCCCCCGTCCACCACCAGAATTATAGGTAAAGACATTTAAAACATGGTCGAACACTTTTTCATGTTTAAGTATTTACACAGTCAGCTAATGAAACAATAATATATATATAAAATTAAGTAACCCTTATTTTGATAGTGATGACCTTTGATTTTGCCTCCCGTCACTGTACAAACCATGGGAGGACAGTACATGTCAACAATGTCATCTACCATAAAATATGACAAATTCAAAAATACAGCAAGGTAAAACTTGCGTGATCCCCCTGGCAAGCTGACCTCCTATTGATTCGTTGGGCTTGGTCCATGAACCTTTGAACATCATCCACATATGTAAGGAACCCCTATTGCACATCACCAATTATATTTAAATCGGACTTTGATATGAAATTATAATAAGGGTCATTTGAGACAACTTGCGTCAAAATCGGCGCAGTCCGCAATGTACATTTTATCTTGTCATTTATAGCTATTGACGAACATCCTAATATGACAAAACTAGTTTTCCTGAACCTTTAACCTCGTCTTACGGGGTGGTGGTGGGGGGGGGTTGGGTGTTGGGGGGATTACCCCCTAGTGAACTTCCCCCCGGCGCTAAAATGCTGACAACCTTTCGTAAAAGCTTCTACTAATCGTTCCCTCAATCCTTTCCGGTCATTTTAGCGAAAAAATTTAAAGGTAGCACATTCACCGGGGTTAGGTATGCCTCCAAGTCGAAGGTAGGGGGGGGGGGGTGGTTTGCCACCAAGAATATTTTAGGGTGCATTTTGAAAATATTATGCACAGTAGGCTCTTTAATAAAACTATGTTTATGTAAAAACTAGCCAAATGACTCATTTAGAGCTGAAACAGCAATGAAATCCGATATTACGGCGATTTTTTAGCGCAAAATTGGATTTTTGTTCGCTATTTTCGGTGGGAAATGCATTTTGCCGACTCGCGGACTTGATGAAGTAATTGTAAGCCAAGCACTAGGATGTTGGTATTAATTTTAGTATCAATGGAAAGAGGAGGACCATAGCTAATCCAGTGTATCAAAATCATAAGCTTTTGGGGTGCTTTATAACAAATTCCGATGGGGGTGGGTGGTAAAACCAACCCCCACCCCCCCTGTAAACCGTGTTCCAAAAAAAGGCTGGTTAAGACGAGGGGTTTTAAGAATGCGGAACCATTGTATAGTCAGGAGGCATACGCCATGGACATGTGACAAGTGATCATTTGTGATATTTTAAACATCAACATGGAAAAAAAGCAATTTGGGACACATTACATGGAGTAGGAGGACAACTGCCTCCCGACTAAGCCAGATTACGCTGTCTTTCAAACAAAAAAAAACTGAATTATATAAATATGCATAGGCCCTTATATATTTCATTTGGGTACTATTAGAATAATCTAAGCAGTACTTTAAGCTACTCCTGCAAATTGAATACAATATGTTTACGTTTTGCTTGGTCGCTAATAGCTCGTTTGTTAACATCTAAGAAGAAAAAGTTTGTTCTTATAATCACAAGTAATAATTTTAGTGATAGGTATCACTCATATTTTGATCCATGTTGGTGGAAAAAAATAACACAACATTGTTTATCACTCTTGCACACGCATGGGTCATAAGTATTGCAAAAGATAGGAATTTCGCAAAATGTGAGTTTCATCCAAACCTGATTGATGTTCAGAAGGGCAATAAACGACCGTGTGTAATTTGTATGGAAAAAAATTATCCACCAAGGGAATGGGAGGATCATAGAAGGTGTCCATGCTCTTTAATCACAAGCGAATGCTTACAAAGCACAGCACAGTTATATGTGCAACTGAATCTAAGATCCAGAATTGCAAATTGCATCAAAGGACAAAATTCGACAACCTTGCCGATCTTACGCGCTTTATAACTATAGCACTGAATACGCTGATACTTACCGAAGCTAAGAAGGGTTATAGCAAATCGGACCACCAGATAACTGAGATTATATCCTACCAAATGACTAAACTATGTTGTGATTCCTGCAAACTACCGGTGTTTGAGCTTATAAAAAGAGTTGAATTAACTTACAACATTTCAAACAGTAAGCATGCAAATGAGGGTAAGGGTCGAAGCTAGCTGTTAAGATTTAAAAATAACTGATGTCTGAGCTAGTTTCCCAGCAGTTCCCACTATACTACAATAAAGTGATATTTGCATCAAATAATGCTAGAGTTCTTTCTGAGTTTATGATACAGATGCTACAGATGTCTTTCTAACTTCATGTAAGCTTGATATTCCTGATAAAGCTCAATTTGACAAAGGGTACCTGCAGTATTGACTTACATCCTTGAATTTCGTGTATTTCAAAAGCACATCGAAGATCCATCAGACATAGAATATCGTCTTCTTTCGCATAGTACGTTGACAATGTTTGCTGATCTTGAAACTGGTTACTTTGAAGTTCTCGGATCAGCTCATCTGCGTCTAGGGTTTCCGTGGAGAAGCGGGCCTTTGTGAATTTGCTAATGGTATCATGTAGGGTATCTCGGCAGATCAGGTGTTGTTCGTGGTATGGATATCCAGCTGTCTGTTCAACTCTTTGTTTTACTTCTAAAATGCTTTGACTGGGACAAGCCAGGATGTGGATGGCAGTACCTAGACGCAACGAACAGGCATATTATAAACACTGAATTTGCAGTAGACATGGGAACGTTGGCCTTACTGAAGCTAAATTCTCAGGATTCTGAACATGGAATGCAATTTTGAAAAGATACGTTGCTTCTATATGAACTTTGGAATTTTTTTTTTAACCAAATATGTGAAGTATTAAAACAGATATCACTTTTAACGAAAAGAGTATGACATTTAAATTTTCCATATGCCCCTCATTTCTTACAGTAAAGGTGATGTATGGTTGGACTCTATAGCTTAATATTTTAAATTGTTGGTTTAAAATTAATAAGGTAAAACAAAATTCAAACAAGCGTCACCCAAATTCAGAAAGTGAGACATTTAACTTTAATTTGATATACGGTACCCTTGTAAAAATACTAAACGCTATATATACGTGTTATTTGAAAATGAAGACCCTTTGCTGGGAATGTTTCGTAATATTAAACTTATTAAAAGAACATGCCTCGTGTTTTATAGGTTTGCTATGAATAATTTTACTTGTCAGAATAAGTGAACACGTAATAAGATTAGTTAGCGAATATCACTTATAGAGGCCAGGCTGAGGGAATTTAATATCCAACTAACAGTTGACCTGAAAATCATTATTGAGAGGCATATCTGATTAATTAATCAGACAATGAGCGCCATGAAATCTGAAATCTTGAGTTTTGTTGGTTTCATTGGTTTTGACGGTAATTACGAAATATTGACAGAAAAATCTAAGTGTGTGATATCAAAAGATAATATCTTATTAAAAATCGTTTCGATTGGGAGAGTCATCTTGGTTAATTTCCCTATTTATTTATTGTTTGGTGGCTATTGTTGTTGTTGTTTTATGAATCAACGGTAATTGATGTGAATTTGAAGATGCATGGGCCATATAGGACCACTCATGACCGACCCACGTCATAACTAGCCCTGCGTCTTTATACGCATCTTTTAAAGTTTGCATTCATGGGGCTGGTCTTCGTCGTCTCGAATTAACTATAGACATGATAGAGGTATAGAGAACAAATAACCCCCAATTCAGGGGACACTAAATACCTCTGTAGTCTGCACAATGATCTGTTTCGGGTTCTCGAGAAAGAGTTATGTCTTCACGTGCACTTGAGCTCCTTAGATTTAGTTGTTCAGAAGGATCTCCCATTATAGATCACTCGCACTGTTGCAGTTATGTCAATGAGTGTGTCTGTAGACTTTCACGCGTGAATGGTGTTCATCAATAGCTTCTTCAGCTCTAAAATATTACCTGAAAACAGTATGATAATCCGAACCACCTAAGATTTGAACCACATAAATGAAATTGGGAAATATTTTTTTTCAATGAAATTGAAAGCCCTGATTATTTGTATGTATTCAATGGTCTTACAACTAAGAAATACAATCTAGGATATCAAAATTATGGAGACAATCCGCCACTATTGGGATAAAATACGACTGACGATAGCTTCAATATAAACTGCGGACTGTCCTAGACTACCGTCCTCCGCTTCTGAGGCAGTCCTTAGGATTGTCCATTTTTGTGTATTTTTTTTTTTTTTTTTTGGTTTTTTTTATAAGAACTGTGGTCCCATCTCCCACACGACAATCTTGCAAATCTGTTCACAAGTAGCTGTTTGGTTTCCATGAGAACAACCTTGCTGTTTGTGTGGAATCCCTCCTGCCTGATGTACATGATCTTTTATATTTTCAATGTGTTTCCATGAAATTTTTAGAGTCGTTTCTTGCCCTGTAGCATGACATTCAGGGATACCTTATACGTTTAAAATGTATCTAACCACTCATTTCATTAGAGAGTGTTGATAACGAGTTCCGAGCGGATTAACATAAAGAGGATTTTCTTCGAGATTAGGAAGACTTGGTAAGCGAAAACTCGTTTACACACAGTCGTCAGGTTCGCTAATCATTTAATCCTTAATGTCATCATAGTAAAAGTAATTTTGTCTCATCATTCATGGTTTTCAAATTTGATTTAGTAAAATCAAAATCACAGTACCTCCTTCGTTATATATCCACTCTTCATTAGTTACAAAATCAACGAAACTTTCAAATTGTCTCGCGGATAATTATTCCGCAATAGTCCCAATCAGATTGCATCCTGTTTAAACCTTGAAAACAAGTCTCCGTGAATGGCCAATGTTTTGGAGCAAAACATACGGATCGGCCAAGTATGGGCGCTACACTGTAATTGCTGTAGCGCATCATCCGAGTCGGCAGCTAAATCACAAATTTAGTTGAGGCAGCCGTTGTTTATAACTAAAATACGTCGTATTTATGTAATTGGAATTGACTATAATAACATGCCACGACAGAGAGGGATTGACGATAACCAATTGAGCGACTGTCTTTTTCCATCGAAGATGTATAAAAGCGTAATCGATAAATCCACTACATTGGCCAGTTACCCTAGCATTGTATAGCAAGCAAATGATTGGCAAATATCACAGTCATGCCAGAGTTGGGGTGGTTGTCTCATGTCGCAGTGCAAAGTCCTCTGGTTCCATTAATTATAAAAAGAATTAAGGACACGTATATGCCTACTCCATGTAGGCGTGATTACAAATTCCAACAGTTGATCAGGAACAGTGGACCCCTCCAGACCACTGCAGAATGGTGTCGGGACCAGGTGTCTGGTTGTTCCCCTGTTTCTTCAGGCAGATCTGAAGCCCTCCACGAAGTGACAGGTCTCCTCTGACGGGCAGGGCGTCTGCTATCCCGTAATTGAAGAAAGGCGCATAGGCCAGTGTCATTCTGACCTCGGCCCGCCAAGTAGAGAACCAAAGTGCCGAAACCACGTGTTCAAGGCGCTTCTTCATCTGCTTCACCCTGATTCCCATAGGTGGGGCAGCCCTCTTATCGGTCAGCCCCCCCAAGGCCCCCCAGGGCAGCAGCATCTGCCCCCAAGACGCAGGGCGTCCAGCGCTCCAGCCCTGGACCCACATGCCCCCCCCCCCATGCTCAACTGTTAGAATTTTTTAATAACTCCTACTGGGACAACGGGCCGGCTGCCTTTCGATAACATCATTCGCATTCCTCTCCAAAGAAAGCGACTCCAACAACCCCAGGACTACAGAGGAATTGCACTGTCCAACCGCTTCCTCTAAATCTACCCTCGATGCTGCTCACAGACTCACTCCTCACATATATCCCATTCCAACGACCGGGGCGGTTTTCGCAAAGGCAGATCCACTACCTCAGATTTCTTTGCCCTCAAGGATATGGAAGAGTTGAGAATGTCAAGAGAACGGCTTCAATGGTGTTTGTAGATTTTTCCAAGGCGTTTGACCGTGGTGGCAGAGATGTAATGCTGCTTATTCTCGCCAACTACGGGTCCCAGATGAGACTGTCAAGGCAATTGCCATCCATGTTATGATAACCCTATAGCTTTGTGCAGACCATGGATGGGCCCACAAAGGAGTTCCTAACAACTACTGGAGTCCTCCCTGGATATTGCTCTTGCTCCCTGTCTCTTCGTGGTCGTGGTTGATTGCGTCTCAGACGGAGTCTTGACATCATGAACAAAAAAAAATACAGGGACTCCATCAGGCCCAGTTTTCCGACGTCAAATGGGTCAGCATCTCACGGGCCTTGACTGCGCGATGGTCTGGCTCTGACGCTGATCTGATATGTGGCGCACGGGATCTGCTACCATCACTTGATAATGCTGCAGACTGGGTCTGCCTGCATCTAATGCCCAGGGGTGACTGAATATGTGACTTGTCGGTGAGGAGGACGGTCGTCAGCCGCCTGTCTGCACAGCGGATGGTAGCCGGCTCAGGGAGGTCAGGGACTTCAGGTGTCTGGGGTCCTGTGTTGCCGACGGCAGGGGGGACTTCCTGTCGCGCAAAGGACTAGCTTGGAATGCCCTGCAATAATCTACACCACTTGTGGCAGTCTGGTGTCTCCAATTCAACCAGGCGAAGGTTTCTTTGGAGCCTGTGTGGGGGGTGTCCTGTTTGTATGGATCTGGGGCCTGGACCCATGAGGAGGGAGCTGCGGGATGGGGAGTGGTATGTCGACTGGGATGGCACCTGCACCGGGCTTCTTGTGTCGTTACGAACTGTCCTGGCGTGGGCCAGGGCCAGGTCACGATATATGGAGAGTCCCTCCGGTTTCGTCTTCTGTTGCCCTGCGCCGTGCGCTAATTTGCCTGTCGCTGTCGTCGTGCGAGGGGGGGTGACCAGTTGGTCTCAGACGTCACATGTTGGGGGTTGCCATTCCAGGGCGGGGGTCGTCGTCCCTTTGGCTACATTGATGTGGTGTGCTCGAGACTTCCGGCGGGATCCATCCTGGCATCCCCGGCCTGGTGACGGGCAGGGACGTTTGGCGCTGGTGGTGAACAGCATCCTCGGCTTCGGCCGTTCGATAGATAGATATATATATGCCTACTAGGAAATTCATTTACATTTCCTAAGCAGCTAGAAACAAACTTTTGATTGGATGATAGCGCACCCATCACAGTGGATAACTTCCATCATGACATTCATGGATGATAGAGACATGGCTTTGAGAAGTACCATTATGTGTACAATGCCCGATAGCACACACTATGAGTTCCAATATGTTCATCCACCAGGGCCAGTTCAGTGGTTGTACTCCGTACAAGCATTGACATAACTGAGCTTGTAAAGTGTATTGTAGGTATCATATATTATACAAATTACAACACTCAGGGTGTGGTTTTTAAACCATGTGAATGAAATTATTAACTGTCCACAGGGAGTTGATACTTCCATTGGCCTACAATGTCAGCATTGTTTTTGAAACTTGTTTCCTGCAAGTGAATTTTGTAATCTCGTGCAATGGACTGTGGTTAAAATATTTGAAATCTATTGAGACAGGGCACTCACCTATGAAAATGGATATGGCTGTATTAAAGTCCTGCATTTTCAAACCAGTGGTATTCAAAATTCAAGTGTGGATGCCTGAGCTATGGTTTGATGCCTGAAATATCTACTGTGTTCTCATCTCTCTAATCTCCGAGGGGTTTCCATAATACATCCTGATATTTATACATTAAAGGCACTATCAGTTGTTTGCTAAATCAGAAAATCGAAAAAAATCATCAAAATCAGATTTATTGCATGTCTGTAAACAGCACAGTACCTAACCTACCCTGCAAGAATAAGCCCAAAGCTCCTAATAAGTACAAAATCGTAATTTTAGCACATTACTGTCCTACGGACCTTACTTACAGACGTTACTTGATGGAGATTCGCTTCTTGAAACACTGCCATTTTCTTCCTTTTTTGTTGATTCTTCATTAACTTTTGAGAATTCTATAAACTTATCCTTCACTTTTAAGTTATTCTTGGAAATTTCAAATATTTTGACCCTTTCGGATAAATCATTGATAGTGTCTTTAAGTACTAAAATCCTCGCTAAGCGATGGTTGTCTTTTTAAAAGACTATTCTTGTTTAAATTGCCTTCAATAAAACGCGTAACCACTTCTGACTCCATTTTGTAAGGTTTAAAAGATGACAGACACAGTAGGAGGGTGCTGTTTAGAAATCTTCAAATCCAGCAATTTTGAAACAAGTATTTCGATAGATATACCAATTACCATTACATGATTATGTAAACGAAATAATCCTATAATCAGGTTCGACAAAAATTAGATTTCAAGAGGTGTTGCTCATCACCAGCGATAAAACCACAGTTTTAAAAGTTTAACTTAAGTTAAGGGCAAAATTGAACTGAAATCTTATCATGATGCAGAAGCTGGGTTGTCCATAAATGTGTAGAGTTGTTTTCCCTATTTTCCCTATTGTTTCACATAGTTATAACACATAATAAATCGCATAACTCACTAAAAGGAATTCCAATTCAATGAATTCGTTTCTACCTAGCTTTTTATATGAGGAATAATCCAATTCAATGAATTCGTTTCTACCTAGCTTCATCATCATCAGCCTTTTTGTCTGTCCACTTGGACGAAAGCCTCAACATGTTTCCATGCTGGATTTCGGCCTACCCTTCCACGCTGGCCTAGCTTATTATATGTTTTTTTGGTCCACGTTTTAAATCGCCCTGTATTTAAACAAAATAAACACTGTTTTTCATATTAACAAAATACAAGTTACATTACCTTCAAATTCCGCATTGATTCTTGTGAGTGGAAGGATCTTCTGTATATCTACGCCTCTTCTGAGGTATTTCACTGCAATGCAAGAAACAATTTCACTGTCAACGTTTTCGAACAGTAATGGAATACATGGTATAGGAAACACACAGAGTGAGTGAAATAATTTACCCTGCTTGTGTCCGCTATTTTGAATTTTTTAATGACATATATCTAACATATATTATATCATCGGAAAGCCTATTCAATTTCTTTAATTTGCTACAAAGATAATTCCAATCGGTTAAGTATAGACCTAGCTAGTTTTTTTTTTTTTAATCAAGTAGTCAGCTTTTCCCTCTATCCACGGATTCCCATTTAAATTCACGGCGGCCAACTAAGCAAATGACTCCCCAAAATGATGATCTGGTTATTATCTCTATGTTTGTGTCAAATCATAAAACTGTAAAAACCATTGATAATGGTAAGTTTTATTGGAAATACTTTTTTTCTCTTCAAGATGTGGTATATTTTGGTCTACAAATAGACAATAATAATTATTTTTGAAATGATTTGTAGGACGTAGTAACGTTAAGAGGACATCGATGGTAATTGTGATTGAACTTTATGGGGTTAAATAGCGTCACAGCTATCCTGCAGTAAGAAAACAGCTCGATTTTCGTCTGGACACTGATTTGCTTCGCTGGACGCCGTTCATTTTAATGTGAATCCGTTGACAGAGCGCAAATCAGACTACAGGGTGAGTCAAAAAGATTTACACTCGATTTCAGAAAAATATTAAAAATATTTAACAAGTTCAGAAATTGGTTTTTATACACGAAAACAATAGCTCATTTTATCTACTATCATTGGTAAAAAAATCGAACGTTTAACTTTTCGCATATTGCAGATATGGTAAAGCCGCCAAAAACCATATTGACCACGGTTGTACAATTCTTCACGTCCACAGCAGCAAAAGCCATTGGGTTACTGTCATCTAAATGCTTAAAAACTTTTGTATTTTGTTCTAAAGTATCCGTTCCATAATCCGTAATAACTGTTATTGATAATATTTTTTAACAATAGTTAATTAAATAGTAGGGTAACAGGGGCAGGAGGGGGAAGGGGACGCATTGTCCCCTCCCCCATGGGCCTAACCAGGAAAAAAGCTTAAAGCAGGAAAGTGGAAAAAGTACAAGCAAAAATGGAGTACGGAAAAGAGAGGGAAGGGAGAGGAAAAGATTGAGATTCAAAGGGAAAAACATATGGACGTTGAATGTCTGTAATGTTCAAATATTGATTCCCCAAAGTAACCCCCCCCCCCATCAGGTTATGAAGGAGTCGGCGGAAAGTGTGTGTCAACCGGCTGCATTGCACAGGATTGCCTACATATTTGCATTCAGTTTCCGCGAAAAGATATGTGAAACATTTCGAACATTTTTTGAAGTAATGCTTCAAAATTTGGGTGTAAGATTCCATGATTTGTTATTGATTTCAGAATAATGACATAGTTTGACATTTTCTTGGTGAAGGTTAACACAAAGGTATCAAAGCAAGAAAAGAATGTCCTGATGTACTTGTGTAGACTCATCCAAAGTCCATTTGGTCAAATTTCACAACAGTGATTCCGTGGACAGAGTGAAAAATGGGTACCTATCTTTAAGTTAGCATAACTTCGCAATGCAAAGTTCAAAAATCAAAATTCAAAATTTCTCTAGTAGGTGAAATAATCTAGTTTTATATGTGATAGTTGGTATCTTTGGTAAATTTTTCACTGCTGTAGAAAAATTCAAACAAAACGAGTGTAAATCTTTTTGACTCGCCCTGTACTTGATTCAAACGACTGTAGCTCGGTATTTACCCAACCGAAATGAATGATCTTTGCAGCAAAGTAAAGATAATGACTTAAGCTTTCAGATGAAATGTTGGATATATGTTGTTCAAAAGTCAAAATGGCGGACACAATCAGGGTCAAGTTTTTTACTCACCTTGTACCTCAAATAAAATTACTTAGAGGGCTATTATCCGATCGCTAACAGCCTCGTCCTCAGAAACCCAGATTTTACCAAGCGTGATCAAAATTGTGGCATTTGAAGAAAGCTACTTTGTTTTCAATTACCCTGTGAAATCTTAGGGCTTAAGGATGTTTGGTTTGGATGTTATGAGTGAAAATATGCCCCATTTATGTCGACCAATATTAATTTTACTCCGTACACTATGGGTATTAAAATATCATGTTTTTAGCTTTCACATTAAAACGGGTTGAATTATCGGCGAGAAACTTTACATAATGGGGTTTTGTGGTGAAGACAATTCTATCAAGAGGAAGACGTTATATACTTAAATCTGGTCATCCGCCTTTAATTCTTGTGTTTTGGGAAAAAAAGGCTGTATGTTTAAAGTATTTCATTACTTAACCCTCGTCTTACCAAGCCTTTTTTTTGTAACACGGTTTACCAAGGGGGGGGGGGGGGGGGGTGGTTACCACCCCCCCCTCGAGAATTCGTTATAAAGCACCCAATGCTTATGATTTTGATACCAGTGGATAGCTACGGTCCTCCTCTTTCCATTGAAACCAAAATAAGTACCAACATACGTCATGACGTCAATATGACGTCATCAAGTCCTCGAGTCGGCAAAATTGGCATTTTCCACAGTAAATAGGCGAAAATAGGCGCTTAAAACGTAGGAATATCGGATTTTCATGGGGTTTTCAGCTCTAAATGATGGCAATTGGCGAGTTTTACATAAAGATAGAGTTTTAGAGCCATACTGTGCATAATATTTTCAAAAATGCACCGTAAAATATCCTTGGGTGGCAACCACCCCCCTACCCTTCGACTTTGAAGGAATACCCTAACCCCGGTGAAGGTGCTACTTTCACATTTTTTCGCTAAAATGACCGGAAAGGATGAGATAACGATTACCTAGAAGCTTTTTACGAAAGTTTTTGGCATTTTAGCGCACCGGAGCGAAGTTCACTAGGGGGAGGGGTGGATGGTAACCCCTTGGTAAGACGAGGGTTAAAGCGATTTATCGGTATAAATCTATCGGCACATATATAATGAAATATCCCTAAATAAAACGTACCAGATGGTTTTCATGGCCATTGGAGTATTCCTTGCGAAAAAATCCAGATTTATTCCTACCAATATACACAACTGTACAACGATCATGGAAGCTACCATGTTTATTCCCTGTGCTATATTTACAACGCCGCATGCAATACCGAAACAGAAGCCAGCGAAAATATATCCCATACGCGCATATATCACGTGCAAGTGCACGTTTGCCCCACCCACAAGCCCATCCTTTTGAACTTAGTTGAGAAACACAAAGGATTAGGAGCGAAAATAAGTTCGTTTAGACTTTTTTTTATTTGCAAAAAAACTAAAAACTACATCATATTAGGAAAAACGTAAGAGGGGTGTTTTAGAATTCATTTTTGATTAACCAAATGGTGTTTGTTGGCCTAAACTAAACCACTAAAAATCCATTGAAAAAAAAAATACGTGTGGGCCATTGAAACGGGGTTAGCGTAATTATTTAGTTTAGTTTTATCGCAGTAGTCGCACTAGTAAACCACTGATCTCTATACAATGGATTGGTACACAACAGTAATTGTATATTAGTGAATGGACCCTCCAACAAATGTGACATGGGGCCAACACGTGGGTTAGTTGTGGGTATTCCTGGGCCCACATTGGTTCCCACCTGGGGCCCACCTTGTTGGTCGTAGGGATTCACAATGGGTCCTAAGGTGGGCAAGCTGATGCATGTTAACGGCTATTATATGCTTTAATAAAGGAAAAAAAAAGAGTCTAAGTACGGTTGGATATTATTTAATTCAATCTATTCATAGGCATCACTTGCATTCTCATACTAAACATGGTTACAAATAGGTATTAATTAGATGGTTGCATTCCGAACCGGGTGGACTTCATGATCTTAAAAGTCTGATGCTAAATCCAGTCGACCAATTGTACTTACTGACAAATTGGCCTCACATTAGATTATTTAAGGTGTTCAAGGTTAAATGATATTTTTAAAAACTTGTATTTATGGCCTTCATATCGACAGGGCTGAGTTTATAGTTGAACTATTAAATAAAGTTAGATAATTATTGATAAAAAAGAATGGAAATAAAACATTTACCACAATGGGCTCAAAATGGGCAGCCCTGGAAAATGCCATAGCATCCTTGCATATGAGTAAAATATCAGCCGGCCAATTGAAAACTTACAATGGCCCCCAGTTTAGGAAAAACCCACTTAAAGCCATAAAGAAACTCACATTGGGACCCATTTGAAACCCCTACAATGGCCCCATTTGGGAAAACCCACTTCTTATAACTTAAAGCCCCCCACCAAGTAAAGAATAGGCCTATCAGTCGTTACCCATTGTTGAACAAAACTAACAATGGACCCATTCCATTTAGAATAGCCCATGTATTTGTCCATGTAATTCCCATTCATGCCCCCACGTAAGCCATGTAACCCACGTGATTGAAGAAACTTGCGTGTGAGAAAACCCAAGTGGGCCCCATGGACCATTTAACGTGTGGTTGATTTGTTATTTATAATTTTGTAAATTAATAAAACAAATTGATGGGGTAGCCAGACCCAGATAATCCACATGGACCAACACCAAGTAGTTAAGAAATAATAGCCCATAATAAACACCCATAATCGGTTGCCTACATGGGGCCCCTCAGGAATAGCCCACATGATACCACCATGGCCACCATGCCCCATACAAAAACCCCAAATGGGCCCATGAGGCATTAAAACATCCATGGTTTACCCATTTACAACCCACAAGGGCCCCATTTAGGAATGCCCACAAAAAACCCATGCCCACTATAGCCCAGCTTGACGTCCACACCCCCAAAACCCACATGGGCCCCAGCAGCACGGCATGTTGGAGGGGGAGCAGCAAAGGAGGGGCTCTTGGTCTAACGAACACAATACAATTCCTGCAGAGAGACCACATGTTTAACAGAAGTGATCCCGGGTGAACGGTTTAGGACATGCCATACCAGTACGCGAAAATACAATGAGCTCAATGAATTGCTTGATTCTGTTGTATGTTAGGTCGTTTATCCACATTTCAATGAGACATCAATTGGAATAAATGACCGACTCTTAACCACCGGCTTGAACTCTTTTTGGATGACCAATATGGCTATCAGTGAGCAATTATCTAAGCCCCTCGGTTTCCAATCCATTGTTAGAGATCAGTGTTCGAAACACACTAATGTGCGGTTCAGCAAATGTAAGTACTTTTCAATGTAACGGTAGCGCTTTTATGATGCAGAGTTTCCTAATTTTATTTCAAAAACTATATTTCTCAAAAATCCCCGGCTCCAATTTTATAAAATAGGCATAAATTATGCAATTTTTGATAAAGGTATATTTTAAAAAGCTTTAAAAAAAGAAAAAACCTAAAATTTTTAAATTTCAATGTTAAAAGTAAACCGATTAGTCTTCTATACAGGCCAGAAATTGACTAACCAGCGATCATCTTTAAATTGGTGTGAAAGACTAAACATGGGATTGTGGCAAAACGTAGCGTAAACACAATAACCGTGGCGGCCTTCCTTAAATCGTATTGCTACTGCTCGAAAGTTATGGCGTGGAAAATGGTTGTTTTATTCGCAAGGAATACTCCATGACCATGCAAAACATCTGGTACGTCATATTAGGGATATTCTATTATAATGTTCCGATTAGATTTCTACCAATAAATTCCCTTTAACTTAGGGAATACAAATATTAAAAGGTTATATCACTTGGACCTTTGCTCTGTACATGGTTACAACTTGCAAAAATCTTGTGGATATTGGGTCGTTTTTCTCTGTCCTCTTCCCAACAACGGCGAAGCAATTGTACGATTTCTTCTGGACAATCGCGGGGGGATTTCCGGTCGTTATTTCTTCGAAAATCGTACATGCATTTTGTATTCGAACAAGAAAACGGTACCCTTTCCTGTAATAATTTCCCACAGCACGGTTGCGTAGGAGTAGATATCCGATAAAACGGAGAAAATGGTTCTGTCTATAAAGGCTTCGGTGCCGTCATCCAAGTCCCTTGATCTGAGTCGTGACAGTGAGAGCTGAGGTTTTTTAGACAAGCCGAAGTCACAAAGTTTGAGATTTTGTTCACTTCAGTGATCAAAAAAATATTACTTGATTTTTTTACATCGCGATGAATCACATTGTTTTTTGAAGGGTAATCGATTAGATTAGCCGCTTGCTCGCCCCATGGAAAACACACCAGCAGCTAGTGTACGGGAATAGTACTTTTTGAATCGAGGTGTCAATGACGCAATGAACACTCTACAGCAGTTCAAGAATTATGAAGAAGTCAGGACGGTGGTCCATTACCCCGATAAAGCCTACAATATTAGGATTGCTTTAGTTTAGACAATATTTCCAAGTTCGTGTCTTATCCATATCGGTTTAGCCTTTTAGCAGCTATATGTGTGGAGTTCCATACACCCTTGTACACCGTACTATATCCTCAATGACCCAATGGATTCTGAATTTTAACCTCGCCACGTGCGATGCTTAATACATAAGACATGCTACACAATCTATTCAGAGAAAAAGAAACGTAAAATTCATAGTTTTAATACATATTACCGTGGAAATGATGATAAGTCTTTATGACAAGGTAAATTTGTCACGCTTTTGTGGCAAATGCGTTTTCCTCTTAGTCATGAGAACGTCGAATTGCGGCATAATAATAATTGCAGCATTAACACGAATTTTATGAATCCGTGTAGATTTACCCCGTGTATGATGGCTTTCTTACTTCAGTGTTTTCCTACAAAGATTTTTGATCCCAATTTCAAATTAGGACATATGGGCGTTGCCTCATTGCTGTTGTTTTGTTGTCCCATTCGGGCGCTCGGCTAGGGAAAAAACCATATGTAAATTAATAAGAAATTCTCAAATATATAAAAAAGTCTGCTCCCCGCAAATAAAACTGAACATTTCTTGAAAATGAATTATGAGTCACTTCAAATTTCAGTTCCCCAATTTCAGTGACCAATGGATACGCTACACTTCAGCAAACGTGTTGAGCTATAATAATTCAATCACGGCCCGGTATGCGATGGTGGGAAAGGAAAATATTCAGATCCTTTTCATATGGGACTGCAGAGACCATTGTATATTGTTCTCGCAAGTTTGAACGATATCAGATGTAATCCACCTACGATTTAGACGGAGTATGTTTTAATTACTCGTAAGCGCAAAATACTTATCTCTTTCACAAAGCAATAAATCTTAAGCATCTATAGTGCGTGTTCGAATAACTGTGACTTATTTTCATTCATTGATTCAAAAAGGAAGAAAAGACGAACAAACATCATGAAAGAATGTGGCTGGGGAAAGCTTTGACCTAACAACTTTGTGCAGAACTAAATCCCGTAATTACTGCTTAACTTCATTTCTATTAAATTTACCCCGTTTTCGGAAAGAAAGAAGAAACTAGTCGTCAGACCTATTATACAAATATTGACTGCTATGAGGGGAATGGTTGAAACTATCAGGCCCTCGGTGATCTCGAAACCATTACTATGCACTCGGCGTAGATCCGAATAAAAAAGCAGTCCATATTGTTTTATATACCGCTATAGTAGATTTTTGTCATCGATTGGTTAACCCCTCGTATTACCAAAGCCTTTTGAACCCGGTTACCAAGGGGGGGGGGGGGGTGGTTACCACCCCCACCACCTCGAGAATTTTTATAAATGCACCCGTCTTATGATGTGATCCAGTGGATAGCTATGGGTCCTCCTCTTACATTGATACCAAAATAAGTACTAACATACCTAGTATGTGCGTCACATGACGTCATCAAGTCCGCGAGGCGGCCACATTGGCGACAAGAGGCGAAACTCCAATTTTGCGCTAAAAAACGTAGGAATATCGGATGTCATGCGGTTTTCAGCTCCTAAATGATGGCAAGTGGCTAGTTTTACATAAATATATAGAGTTTTGAGCCATACTGTGCATAATATTTTCAAAAAATCCTATAAAATATCTGGGCTGGCAACCACCCCCCCTTACCCTTTCGACTTTGACGGCATACACTTAACCCCGGTGAAGTATACCTTCACAATTTTTTCGCTAAAATGACCGAACGGATGAGAGAAACATTACCTAGAAGATTGTTACAATTTTTTTTAGCGTTTTAGCGCCGGGCGAAGTCGGTAGGTGGGGACGTAACCACCCCCCCCCCCCCCCCCCCCCGTTGGTTTGGTAAGAGAGGGGTTAAAAGAACATTCTACGCCAGGAGCTAAACAGGCGTAGATGTAATTGTAGGCCATGCACTGCATTGCATGATTTAACAATTTTGTGTAAATTAGGGTCCACAAACTTGTGAAGAATTAGCAATCACCCTTTCTTGTGTTGAGGGAGGAGTGGATGTTGGAGTCCCAAAACCGGATCGCCGTGATCGATCTTGCCATTTTTTTGTCGGCAAGATGCCGTACACTTTTCCTTTGCATTCAGCTTCCCCGGATTTCGGTCCAAACTTTACACGGCCTCAGATTGGCCGTCAATCTGTGTTCAAATTATAATCCTCCGTAATATCTTCAGGTGTTTGTATTTTACATGCGTTTGGTATTTAGCCCTATGAAGCTGCATCTCTGATTCCGTTCACATCTTCATCTACCAAGCTCAAAGCATGAATATGATGCTGCGATTCATCCACTTGCTCTAATGCTCTTGTTTGTATCAGATTACACTACAGCAAAGTACGAGTAAACACAGGCAAACCAAAGGCCATGGGGTTTCATGTGGGCCAGTTTTGTCTGTGACATCGTTTCATTTGTACAAAACTGCTGGATAATGGTGGTGAAAGGCTTAGCTCTCACAGGAAACCACCAGCCCCTACAAAAGTTACAGTTTTTGAAGGCTTAAGAATAAAAGATTACAGAAATTACAGTGAGAACAATCTAAGATTATTCCTAGGGAAGGACGCAACACTAATGTGCAAAATATGATGAAAAAGATGTCATTCTTAACCACATGAATGCAAAAGTTGTGCACACTGCCTTTATGTAATTGTCGATTTTATATCCTTAATTAAACCTAGCACACAAAACTCACAAAAACTCACTGTGTTAATTGAGGGAAAATGCATGAGTCCAGAAAGTGGAGATGACGTCATCAAACCACGACTTATATGGGCACGAAATCGCTGCCGGGCCAGCGACACGACGTCAGCGTACTATCCCGGGTCTGGGGCTGGGGCCCCGAAGGGCAATGGGTTCGAATCCCACCCGAATTTGCTACTTCTGTCCCCGCTTCCCTCACTCTTTCAGTTCCTCAGTTCCTAGAAACCGACGTCAGGGTTAGGGATCATTATAACACAAGCTTTCCATTGATATATAACTTTATAGGTACGTAATGTAGCAAAGTGGTTTTGCGCAAGGCTTCCAAATTGCCAATTTTACCATTGAAAGTCATTGTTAAGGCACCGGCTATGCCATAAATGCAAATATGAGCCCAAAACAACAATTAAACATTTGATAATAAAGTTTTATGATTTACAGTATGTGGTTGTAAGATTTTTTTTTTAGGCATGGGTTTTTAGAATCTCTCAAGAAGAGATGAAAATTTGTAAGCACATGACCCCTGTGGGGTCAATTTTCATGAAATGCTGCGCTTGCTCATCCTGCGCCTGCTCATCCTCCACTTCCAATTGTTTTTAATTAAAAAGCAATTAGTGTAATATGATTAATATTTTTTTCAAAAATATCACTTGCATCTTGTTACCCTGCATGCATGCTTTCATTTATTACCAAATTTAAGTATGTGGCCTGAACATTTATTTTAATAATCCCTTTTATGAGACAAAAATATCGCGCACATGTCACAACTCCACCTATTTACTGGCCCAGTTCAAAACGCATGGCCAAATGCGTTGGTCTGCTTATATTCATCTCTTACACCAGCTTCAATATGTACACTCATAATACGGATGAATAGTCCGTACGACAGTCTTTTACGCTGGGAAGAGGTGTCCCTGGCATAGTTTATGAACTATGCCCGCTCTTCCCAGGGCATAGTTCATTTTGGTTCAATTCTTGAAGCTAGTTGAATTTATGCCTCCACTTTTAACCAATCAGATGACAGAGATATATATGAGGTCATAAACTTATAAGATAAACTGGTTCGTTATTGGGAAAGAGACGCACCCGCATTGTTGAGGTGAATAACATCCTGAGCTATAACCAATGGCACCGCATACCGGGCCCATTTGGGTAATATCTTTTTTAGCTCATTGTTTGCTGAAGTCAATACATATCCATTGGTCACCACAGATATTGGAAAAAAAATCGAGGTATGACAATTCTATTCATTTTTGAAGAAAGTGTGCCAGTTTTTACTGTGGCGGGAACAGACGGTTTCTATGATTTTAATAATTTAATTATTATTTACACTTGGTTTTGCCCTCGCCCCCTGATGGGGACAACATAAATTTGTGTATACAGTTGCTTCTTTGCTCTACGCCCCATAGTCTATATGTGCTTCTTGGACACTCGTCATGACATGTATTTGTGGTCAAATAGTTTCTACTGCAATTTGCTATAGATTCACCCATTGTGTCACTCAGAGGAAAAGTTTTGGACAGCCATCGATTTAGTTGGGAAGGAGGCTGAAGAACATATGTTGGCCGCCGATCACCTGTTTTTCATGTACGACTACGGGGGGCATTATTTATGCGGGGGGTGGGGGGGTTGGAGGATTTCACTTTTTTCGGCAAACATTTTCGCGTTCCCCCTCGCTTCCGTTCAAAAATTTCACCTCCCCCCCCCCTTTGATCATGCTGATTTCCCCATTTAACAGTTCATGTTCTTCCCTGCTCTCTCTTACAAAAATTTTTCGGGTTCCCACTCAAGCCTCCATTCCCCTGGCGTAAATAATGACCCCTCCCTAAGATAAAATGTCATCATGTTGACATCATTTTACATCAGAGAGAACATCATACACAAACACGTTTGTCTTCCTCCCCACTACCAAAATCGTTCTCTTAACTTTTGTGACGTTTTGCCGTTTATACGTTTTTTGAACGTTTCCTCGAAACGTTTTCTAAACGTGTTATTGTGGAGGGTCAAAACGTTTTAAAACGTAATTTAAAAAAAGTTTCTAACGTATGAGAACGTCAAAACTGTAAAGAGCATGATTAAATGCCTAATTAAATACTTATAATTAATTAAGAAAAAAAAAAGAAATTCAAGTTATATTGTAGGTGTGTATTGCATGGTCAACGGCATTGAACACTTTGCACTTGATATTTGATAGACAGAAATTGTATCACTTACCTCTTCTGGGAGTAGAACCTGGACCCTACGCGTGGAAGTCTGAACACTTAACCATTTCACCAGCTAACCGCCTGCGTTATAAAAGGTTAATTTCTATTTATATAGTCTAGATGTTTAGCAAGCGAGTGTTTTAACTATTTTTCCAAATATTAAGTGATTATTCTATAAAGTAGCTTTTAGTATAGACATCCTTGTACCTTAACGCTAAATTCATTAACCCTAACCCTATAATGTCACATGGTGACGTTTTAAAAACGTGTACAAAACATCTTGCAAAAACGTGCTTTGTGTTTATTGGGTAACAAATATATGGATTTTTTAAACTTATTATGCAACGTTTCATGAATGTATAAACAAATTAATATTACATGATTTGAAAAACGTTGTCAAGTTATATTACAGAAGTTCAGAAAACGTTAACGAAAGGGTAACTTTACCAAATGTGTTTTAATTGAAAACATTCTGGTAAGGACGTTTTATGCACGTCGCATAGTAACCTAAGTACAAGGCACATTACGAATTAACATCTGGAACCTCTTTTTTTTCAAGGTCTTACCATCAGGAAACGGATATAGTATAACCAAATTATAACGTATTTAAAACCTCGAAAAATCACGTTCCTTAAACGTTTCAAAGATACGTTTTACGAACGTTGCAAAATAACGTAAATATGTTGGTTTCCGGTTGGTTTACTTTACAACGTTCAGAAAACATTCTCTGAATGTCTCTAAAACATACCTAGCCTGCAACAAACTGAAAACATTGTTATGTAAGTAAATATCGCACTACAAACATCTAGAAACCGTTCTTCTAAGGTCTTAATAAAACCATCACAAAATGTCTGCAATGTAACAAAATTATAACGGCTTACTGTATTTTGCGAACGAAACGAAACAGAACTCCCTTTGGATTACACACTTTATTCCGTTATACACGTTATGCATGCATGACGGAATAAAGCGTGTAATCCAATGGGAGTTCTGTTCGTTTCGTTTCGCAAAATACAGTAAGCCAATTATAACGTATAATAACGTCGTAAAAAAGTTCTTAAAACGTTTCAGAAAATACGTTTTAAGAACGTTGTAAAATAACATCAACAGGTTGGATAATTCGATAACGTACAGAAAACGTTCCCGAAACGTTTTTTTTAAAAACCGCAAAGAAATTAAACATATGCAAACGTTTTATAACGTTTTCTGAACATTTTTAAAGGACCAAAACGTAAAAAACCAAATCAGAACCTGGGGAAAACGTTCTCTGAAAGTCTGACTCAGAGATTTCGAAATATTATTTTTTGTGTAATGATGAAAAATAGTCAACTAGAACTAATGATAGTAACCTAAAATGCACAATTCCAAAATTTGGGATGTATCGGATTTGTCGTTTTCATGCAGTAAACATTTATGTGTAGTATTACGTCCCATAGGATACTGTGTATAACAAAAATTCCGGATCCGGAATTTTATAACAAAGTTGTGATTTTCTATATGAAGGAATTCGATTTAAGCTTAGCAATCACACAGTGATTAGTATATGGACAAGCATTATGTACAAGCAAAAACACGTTTGATTTTTTTGGAAATTGAGGGCGCCCTCCTCAGGAAATCTCTGAGTCGGCCTTGAACGTTTTGTGTTTGCTGGGTCGTATTCAAAACACGGGCGCTCAAAAGTCAGTAACATTCAACTCATCTGTTACATTGAATACCAATGAAGCAAATACGATTATTCAGAATGTTTTGAAAGTGAATGTTGCTATAATTGCGCTTTTTGTTACTTGAATGCTTTCATTTACCATAGAATTGATTTTTCTCTGCTATCGGACAACATTTTTTGCCGTAAATTTCGTGGAATTTTGATTTCACCCACTGCACAGCCACTCATTCAATGCCTTACCTTCGGAAAAGTACTAGAAGGTGACACGATTTACTTTGCCTGTAGAGCTCCCTAAATATCTAGCCATTTTGGCACGCAAAAGCGGACATAAAAGGTCAAGTTTTTACATTGACACAACCGCGTCGAGTGTGTACCAATACCGCGGCGAATTTGCAAAACGAACACTACGCGAGTGTGCACACCTACACGCAAGCGAGTTGTATCACGCGCCGAGTTTTATCACGAGCAGAGGTTATTTTATTCTTTATTTTTGTATTTTATTTTCTATTTGTTTTTATGCACCCACATTCAGAAACGAAATTCCTAATCACCTTTGATTTCAAATTATACCATGGATTCTTGACCTACTCAATACATATTTAAATTCAAAGTTGGTGTTTTTCATGCGAATGTTATTCCCCAAAATCCACGAGAGTGAAAAAACGTTTGATTTGATATTTCACGTTTCCTAACTATGGCGGATAAAATGACAGCACACGATAACTTGTCCGATGCACTCCAGAAGGCATACAGACCCAACACAAAATATATGCTTCAAAACAGCCGCTTATGAATTGTACGGGTTTCCTTAGGGTGTACGTAAAAGTTTTATGGGAGAAAATCATGGTGTTGTGTTGACCGTAAAACTAAGATCAAGTCAATGGAAGACAGTGGTCCTTCGAAATATTTGAAATCCTGAACACTCTAAAATGCAATTCTAATGATAACTCACGTGGTTTACGTAAATCAGTGTAAATTACGCGTTCACATTACATGACAAACAGCACCATGTCAAACGTGCCATTTAAAAGTTGTTTTCAGGTTATCACGTACCGCTTTCTTGCCATTACGATTACCGAGTCCAACGGTGGTGAATGTGCTCCAATCTTTTATTGACATTACTCATTTCCGGTCCATACAACCACACCAATTTTCGCCCTAAACATTTAAAGTAGACCCTGACAAACTCGTAAAGTTGCATTTAGGCGAGCATTTGGCAGCCATTTTTGACGTTTCCTCTGCCCTGTATTCCTTCTGGCGTACAATCGCTAAGTTATCATTAGCCAGCATCTTTAACCCGCCATATTAAGGGGGGGGGAAATAGAGAAATCAAATTAAACGTTTGTCCACGACTTGATTCTGGGAACCATCTGTTTGAAAAACCCCCTTTGACAATAATTCTTATTTGTAAGCACGAACTCCTTATACAATTTTAAATAATTTGGATATAAATATGCTTTTTCTGCATGTTGCAATACTTCTGGACAGTGTGTATATATTCAATGCCAAATATCAATAATAAATGAATCAACAAAAATAATAAATAAATAAGTAAGAATCCTAAATAAATAAAAAATAAAATATAAATAATTGAATAAATAAATAAATCAAAAACAAATAGAAAAACAAATAACATAGGCCCCTATAACGAAAGCAATCAAATCAAAAAAATACAAAAATAAAACTCGGATTCGTGATACAACTCGGCTCGTGTGCGTGTGGCAAATTCGACGTCGTGGTGTCCACTCAACGCGGTTATTGTCTCAAACTCGCGCGGTTCGTGTCACACTCAACTCTGCGCGTTGTGTCAAACTCGAAGGCCATAAGATCACTCACTTACTCACTAAATCAATCCAACACACAACACTCCGACAATACATCACTTTTTTTTCTCTCGTCAACAAAAGCACTTGATGAGTAAGGACTCGAGGGGGAATGAGACGAAGAGTGGGGGGCGGGGTGGGGGATGGGAGCGATATAGGGGAGGGGGAGAGGTGATGAATATTTAAACACACTTGAATAATTGCTGACTAGTTTTCTAATTACACCTACCTGAACGGGAACATAGGCAATGTTTTGAAACATTAGCCCTGTAGTAATTCGCAAATCAAAAAAACCCAGAGCTTTTTTTATTTTGCAACAATGCCACTTATCTATTGGGATTTCCTAAGTGACTCATATATCGGTGTATAATAACACGTTGCGGACCTACCACTGGAAAAAATCCGAATTGTTCATTTCTTTTACAATATAACACAGTAAAGAGGCGAGTTTTTTATTCTCCTAGAAGCGAATAATTAGTTTCAAAGGGTATCAACCCATACTTGGAAAGTGGCTTGGTAAGTAAAGCACAGGAAAGTGCACATAATAATATTGTGTGGTTTGTGTGTTGGAGTTCTTTGGTAAAATCTACGTACACGCTACTTCCATATCTACAGACTGCCCAAAAAAAATATACAATAAAGATTGCAGTTTTTTGGCCAAAAATTTAAGTTAGCTCAAATGTGAGTTTTATGATTCTTTTTAGGAGTGTCCAGCTTTCACGAAATTTTAGTTGGTTTTAATTTGGGGGCTGTTCAGGAGTTATGGCTATTATCTGAGACAGTTGAAAAACATGTTGGGCAGTTCGGCTATTCTGATATCAACCAAAGTTGCCAATGACCAAATTACTTCAGAATTTTTTGGGAAAAATTAAAATAAACGTAAGTATTAAAGTGTGCTTAGAACTTTCTATGGTCCGCAATGCTAATAAATATGAGGCATTGGGAAATTCAATTCAAAACACTCTTGTTGTCTCAGCTTTACTCAACGTAAAACCATAAAAACACATAAAAAACATAAAAACACCCTTGTTTGAACGTAAGCTGAGACCTTTGAACACAACCACGCTTTCCTTATGCTCTTTGTTGAAAAAATGATTTCTCAAATATTCCTCCCTGGCATCTTGGAGGCAGTGGGGAATAGGGGAAGGGTAAGTTGTCCCTCCACATTAGAGCGTTAATTGTTCCACCACAACAAGTTGTAGACAAGCGTTGTCCACACAACATTCTGTAGAACGGTTACATATGTTTCAGCTTTCAAATTCACCAAATTTCCATGAATTCCAGATTATTGTCCCCTGAGAGTGAGTCCCTCATTTCATCCACAACATAATTATTTATGGTGTTCACTTGATAATAATGTATTGATTAGTCAATGCATGATAATACATTCAAGTGATGTACAATATTCTTTTGTTGGAAAAAGGGTTTAATACCCACAATGATGCTACACGCCTATACCTTTAGTTTCTTGAACCTTCAGCTGAAAAAGGCCAAGTGGTATTTGATCCTTTGTGTTCAACTGACAAGATCTCCGTTAACACAAATCTGTGAAGTCACCCTATTGTTTTTTCGCTCATTTATTTTTGCACGAATGGAGCGAACGTAACAATAACACGCCCTTCGTAACTCAGGAAAGCGACTGCTTTCGCCGGAGTTTTACGAATGGTTCGTGTTATTCGGGATACATTCGCTCAATCGCGCAAAGAATGCAGGAAAAAAACAATACAAAGGCAGGAATTTTACAATATGGGCACCATTTAGAAATAGATTTGCGTTTGATAAAATACATGATAATAAACCGATTTCGATACCCATATAACGAGGTTAATTTGGTGTAGTCCTTTTTTTGGTGGTGTGGGTGTTTATTTTTTCTAGTTTAAATTATGAATCTCACAAGAATTGTCGTACTTTTTTTTATTATTTTGTATGATTGGAGTAGTCCATACGTTTAAACTATATAAATTCTTGTGTGTGAGATAATTTTTGAACTTGGACCTATTGATCTGATATTCATTGCAGGTGATCTCGTTGATTCCCATTCCCTATGCCTTAAACACTTCTGCTTGATCGTATACTTAGGCCTAGGAATATTTTGTTCAGTATTGTTTTTTAATTTAAAACATCTCACCCGAAATTGCTGTCTCTTTATCTTGTGCGTTTTTTTATAGTATTAATTTGTGTTCAATTTTATTTGATTTAGATTCAATCATAATCCATAGCTATTTTTCTACTGTAAAAGTTGTGTTAAAGTATGCATGGAATTTAAGTTCTTGTTCATATGAAATATGCAAACGTAAAATTATTTTTTTTTCATTTTAAAAAGACCAAAAGGGGGGAGGACAGTTTAGGAAGCAGCGCACCCCTTATTTTTTTTCGAGCCGAGGTTTTGCCATTATTTTGACATGCCTATCAACCTAATTCGATCACACATGAAGTGAATATTTAGCTGAATGTAATATTGTAATTGTCTTTATGTTATAGATGAAATTTGTATGAGGTGATTTTTCTTCCGTCCACGACAGAAAAAATCAAAGCATGCTTTTATATCGAGCCAAGTTAAAGGTGCAACGATGGAGATTTCAACCTAGGTGTTCATAAAAATCGAGAGTAATGATTTTTGCCCGATGTAGGCTTTCCATCAACAATATCCCCATACTAAAAGAAATTAAGGTTGAAAAATGTTTCTTTTGTACAAAAATTGTGAAATTTATAATTTGTATAGGAGCAATACAAAATAATTCAGCCATATGTTTTACATTGAAAATATAGCAAATTTAAAAAATCCTCTTTTTTTTTTCTTAAGACATTTCGTAGAGAAATACAATATGAAATTACTATTAGAAACATAATTTGGGTGCCTCAAAAGCTTTCGGGGCAACTTTAAGTCAATAAGGCTATGCGCTACACCGGTTTTTCATGTTGTGAGAAAGAATTAATATGGACACCATCGATAGATATGGAAATGATACAAAATGTATTTTAATTTGCATTGTTTGATAAAAAACGGAATAAACAGCTAAAATTAATAACATGTTATGTTGACATGTAAGTATATTGAGAGGGGCGGGGTAAATATGGAAGTCTTGCCTAAAAAAAATGTCTCCTGTGTAAAACTTTAAAGGGCCTTGGCGTGCGTTCGATAGGGCAGGGGGGGAGGGGGACGTATGATAAAACTCGTTACCGCGGGACCCCTTTTTAGTCGGCCACGATTAAATAATTGAAAAAAAC
>JAMKCH010041223.1:0-12498 GCA_023653785.1 Ophioderma brevispina
GGCTACTTCTAGCCCCAGATTAGCTTCAGCGGTTTCATTGTTTTAGCAAAGTGAAGTTGAACCATTTTACTCAAAGCTAGCGAGACATAGCAATTCTGACCGCAGCCTACCCTAGATTTAGCCAGAGTGTCTCGCTCGAGGCCGTTTTTCACTGAACTCGAAAACCCAATATCAGCTCGTCTGCGCCACATGTGTTGCCGACGGGAGCGTCAGTAATGCCAATGTATCCCTAAGTCCTGGTGTGTGAGGCCCATGAATTTGCTTAGCACGGGTCCAGGAAAAATTGAGTTAATCATTGATTGTACCCACTGATTGCTAATACAAACAGCAACTGACCTTGGGTTGATGTAGCCCTCGGTTGCTATTTCTATACCTTCACATAAATGAGAGCATAGTCCAGGAACAGCAGTGAATCGAGTAGACTTTGGGGCGCAAGTGGCCCAAGTTTCTTGGGAACTCAAACATTATTTCAAATAGGTAACAAAACGATTAAAATTTAATCATGATTTGTACCCAACGTACAACAGCACTTGAACTTGGGCCTTTGTGTAGCCCACTGTGTTGCTCTTTCAAAAACCTCTAACATAAATGAGAGCTAGTCCAGACAGTCGTGGAATCTTGTATTTTAGTTAATTCATACTTTTCCTTCTTACCAATCGCACCACACTGGATTTTGACCACCAACCATAATCCGAGCAGTTTGAAAGAATTTGCATTGTGCCACCACCCTATTGAATTCGGGACCGACTAAACCATGACCTAAAATATACCGAGCCCGCATTCTCCCGAAAAACAGCGTAACCAAAACGAGGTGCCCAAAAGTATTATCATGAGAATACGCACTCATTATCATAGTTTTTGGGCACCAAAAATCTTACATATTTGTTACGTATCGTCGATTTTGAAAAGTCACTTTATGGATTTTGATGAAAACGCGAGTAGTAGTTATTTACGTTCGTCACATAGTGAGTGAAAACCAAAAAACAACAAATGATGGCCACATGCTATCAATAGGGACTCAACTATCTCTTTTAATAAGCAAAATTAACAGGGGGTCATCGAGACTTTTTGTGCATTAGGAATCAGAATCTTTTTTAGAGGCATGAGTTTCTTCCTCGAATGGCTTCGAATAACTATTGCAGAAAAATTGGCAGACAGACAATGAACACTGGCGAAATGCAACACTGATAACAAACGCGTGATGCCACAGATTTGTAGGGGTGTGCTGTGCGAGAACGCGACTCCGGCGGCTGGTTGCACAACAAGAAGGGATGGCGCGCGAGTGGGTGTGAGAGAAATCGGTTAGTTGCTTGCCTATTCAATAACACGAGCGTTTCCCTCATGCGGTATTATTCTAGTCTTGTGGCCTCAACCTAATAAATTGCATGTGAAGCCTTGAAGGATGTGGTGCAGAATACTACATCATCCGTCGGTTGCCATTACTACCTCAAAGGTCATCGCTATGGTTTTTCCATGATCTTCTGACTTTTATTTTCCAACTAACTAAAAAATATGAAATATTGGAAAGAATTTTGTATTGTGCCCCCCCCCTATGAATTCGGCAGCTGGCTCATTAAGAAACTGCATGTTGATGGATGTGGCGGCAGAATACTGATTCATCCCAATATTTCAATTTAAAAGTATATGGCTGGATTCCAAACACCAGGCCAATGTATCATGCGGTAGCTACCTACCATAGACCAGTGAGGGATACTTTGCAGATTTGCAATTCTAATCCTTTATTGATTGACCTTTAAGAATGCCATTGATACTTTTACTATGTGCTCAGCACTCAAACTAATGAATAGCTCCGCTCTGGAACGATTGTACACAATATGCTCCAGGAGCATAAAATGGTGGTAAAAATATAATAACTCAACAAACCGTGTTTTCAGTCACCCTCATGTCGGGCCAGCTATATCATATTGCCATCTTTCTTGGAATAGGATTGATAAAAGTTGTACATCAATTCACTCGAGTTACACTCGAGTTTACTTCCCTATCACCTTTCATTAGGATTACAGCAGGGGTTCTCAAATTATAGCGGAAGGCCAGAGAATGCCACCAAACGTATTTGAAAGCGTCCTACTTGAGGCGGCCGAATTTTGTACACCTGTATTTCTTATGTTTCCTTATATTTAGAGCACGTCAAGGCCAAAAATCCAATGAGGTGGCGGCACCGATTTGGCCCGCTGGCCGCCTATTGAGAACCCCTGATATACAAGATTTCAACACACAGAGTACAAGACATAGTCTACACCAGTGTGTTCCTGCCAATCCCTAGCCGGCAGAAGGTTGTAACTTAACGCAAGTTTCAATTGTTGATTAGTTTCGAGGCCCTACATTACTCTGTTCACAATAAATGGGAAATAATTTAATATTACCAGTATTTGAGATACTTCAACACTGTTTATTCAGTTATTCACAACACATTCAAGCATTCATAAATTATTTTACAATTTTTTTTGAGATTATAATAGAAGACACACACACATACAGAACATTTGACAATCAGAGCTGGTAAGATAATTATCAACTACATAGCAGTCAATTAAGTAGACAGAGATCACACAGGTCTGCTATATTCAAAATGTTTTCAAAGCATTTTATTTTTTTTATTTTTTTTATATTTGAATATTCTTCTATGCTGGATGCACCCCTTTAAAGAGAGTGGTTAAATCCATATCAGGAAAGTTACCATGGTAACCTGGGAGGGTCAACCATTGGTAACCTTGTTTTTCCCCGGGCGTTGGTTTCCCTGTTGCAGTTTAAACTTTTACCTACTCCCTTGACAATTGGCTTTACTGAAAAACTTTGTGATCTGCGATTCTTCTGATAGCTTTGTAATTCAAAGTTATGATATCTTATAGGCCATCCTTGTTAAGAAAGGTCATTGCTGTGTTTTTGATAATAGTCACCTGGATTAAATCGAGAGGTTTATTTTAAGTGTTTATTTTCTTTTGTTTCAAATCAACACAGTTTAACAACATCTAGAACAAAATAGGAATCAAGCTAGAGAAATAGAGAGTGACTCGAACCATTCTGAAATAGAATAACCCCTGAGATCTGGGAGCAATTTCAAAATTGAACCCAGTGACCCAGAAATGAGGTCAAAGATTATTCTCCATCCAACTCGATGTAGACCTCTCAATATGGTTTCACAAACAATTTCATGCAATGTTCTTGAGATATCGCATGCAAGAATCCAATCCAGACAATTCCAAATTAAACCTTGTTACTTGAGAAATGAGGTCAAATGTCATTTTACCTAAAAGTATGTAGAAAATGGAGTGGTCATCTAGTACTTTGGTTTTTGAGAACGAGCCCAAGAATTTTTGATACATACACAGATAGACACAGACATTAAGATCACGCAACCCCCTGGCCATGGCCGAGGGGTAATATTAAACCTTTGACTTCACCATACTTTGTTTCTCACCAAATCGTGAAAAAATCTTCTTATCCAGGTGTAAATTCTGTTTTACAGATCAACTCTTACCACAAGCTTGCACAGCACGTTCGTCTCGTACTGCGTTTTCTGAGGTACGTTCGGTATACTCTTTATCAGATACCCTTTACAACATAATAGTGTCCGACGGAGGTACAGTTTCCGGTCATACTCTGTATCAGAATACCCTTTACAAAAATTGTGTATCCGATTTATTGTATGTGTGTAACTTGGCCGTGCAACTGACTGCTAAGCCCCGCCCCCTTGCGGATGCCGCCGCGCGTACGTCTGATTTTGTTAACCAGGATAGTGTTTTAGACGTTCAATTTGCCCCGCACTATTCTATAATTAATATTACTATTTGCCGATTAAAGTGTGGCGAATACAAGTCATCCCCAAACATGGAACGTGGGTGACCTCTGGTGGCCTGACCCTTTCATTCAAATTTATTTTGATTGTAAACCTCCCTTGGATTCCAGTTGACTTCCAGCATACTATGCAAAATGCCAAGCCACCAACTCGCCATTATACTCCAACTCCTAATTTTTCATCAGCTAAATGTTCAGGTATTTAGTTATCTATAGCCTGATGCCATAGCTCATCATACTCAAATAACCCAACATATTAAAATAAATACAGGCATCAAGTGAATTTTACACTGAATCTTTGCAAGCTTCATTTAGCTAGCTCAATAACATGATACGATGGCATTCAAACTGTGCAAATCACGCAATCGATCAAAACATCACCGACACAAAGACAGTTATGCCTCTTTGATTCAACAGAGAATACCTTGATTGCTTTCATAATTTTTCTCCTACCTGCTCACCTATGCCTCGTTAATTCTTGGGTCGCCAATCTTGGGTTTCTTTCTGCCTTCATTCTTTAAGTTTTCTTGGGCCTCCTTTGGGCCTGTCATTGTGTTTACTTTTATCTTGGCTCGCTCAAACAGCTGCCCAACAGAGGTTCGCCACCCTACGCATGAGGGCACTGTGACAGCTGTGAACAGTCAGCTATGTCCGGCTACCTAGTGGACCTGTACATTGCCACATCTTTTAATAAAGTGAAAAAAAAGTATGTTGGTGCAAAATGCCCCTGTCCAACAATCTGCACGCAACCAGTGGCTAATTTGTTTTTGACTGGTGGGGGTGGCAGGAGGTGGTGTTGATAGGAAAAGTCTTGAAACAGGTTTTGCTGACGAGATATGTTACTGCCAAAGAGGCAATATTTTGCCATTTCGAACCTAAACCGGTTAAAAAATGTAATCCAAATTAAACAAAATCGCGCCAACTCAACGTGCTGTAAATAGAAGTTCTTTTTGGTCAAACTCACATGCTTGGGCATCACTTGGTGGGGGTGTGATGTATGGACCATCCCTCTCAAAAGTTGGGGGGGGGGGTATGCCTATAAACCCATAAAAATTGACCTGAAGATTGATGGTTAGCACTAAGAAAAAGTGAAAATTTGCGTCACAGATTCGAAATATATATTTTTTTTGTTTCTGTATTATTAAAAATATTCAACTAGAACGAAGGATTGGGTCAAAAATTTAAATTCCAAGGTTTTTTGAAATGTAAACAGATGCAGCCAGCGTTCGTTTGATATAGTAAACACTTATGTGTAGTATAACAGTATACCGATTACTATGTATAAAACACATTGGGCTATATCCAGAAACAAAAAGTTGCCCCCCCCCCTATAGAGGGCAACATTTTTGTTCACAAAATTCGAATTTTTGGCTATCCTTCCCGAATGTATCTGGATTCCAGACGCCACCTTTTCCGTAAATTACCATGATTCCAGAACACTACCTTCCGTAAAGTCCGGGCATTCCTAGACTACCAATGTAAAAAAAAATGGAATTCCCAGAGGAGTTGGGTTAGGGGGTAAGAGGGTGGGGTTGAAATATTGAGGTTTTTTGCAGGAACTTTTCATCTGAAAATCGTAAAAACACTGGAAATTCCGTAAACCTCTATACATAAAAATGGCTTGCTGTGAAAATTCCCACCCCGTAGTAGACATTAAATTCTGGAATTCAGTTTCAAAAGTTGACAAAAAGTCTGGAATTCCAGCGCCCTCTATATAGGGGGGCATTTTTTTCTGGAATAGCCCATTCCAGATCCGGATATTTATTACAAATGTGTGAATTGTTATGAAGGGCATCGATTTGAGCTAGCTATTTCAAACAGTGCTTGATATGTGGACAAGCAATGTGTATATGCAAAAAAACACGATTTGTTAAAAAATGAGGGTGCCATCCTCGAAATCTATAAGTATCCTTTAATAATAACACCGTCATCAATAAATTGAAATTCACGCTAGATTCACAACTTGCGATTTCTGTTTTCATACTCATAGACCAAATTTTCAAGACCCCTGCATCGGCTGCCTTTAGCTGTATTGACAATGAACTGGAGAGGGAGATGAATGAAGAAAAAGGAAAGTACTTAGTTCAAATTCCAAGAACCTATTTGGGCAGCTCAGGTTTGCTCATTCAGACTTTTTTTTAAACTTTGCTTCAACGAGAGTTCCAGCTACTGATGAACTAATATCATAAAATAAAAATATTTTGAAAAAAAGATGAACATATAAAACCAGATGATGATGATTAGATCCCTTAACTATTACTCAAGAAAAGCTGAGATGAAAAGTAAACTAAGATTATAGTTTGTGGTTAGGGGGCCGATTCCCGTTAGCCGTTTGATGTAGCTTGCCGATTCGTAGACTTTATTAGAAAGTCCCATGAATATGGATGCAAATGATGTATTTACAAATTGATTTCCGTCAGGCTCTGTGACGTTGTGCAGTAGCGCTTGACGAATGAATGGGCAAACCTCAGTTGCATCCATGGACTCCATATGAGAACGTCACTACCCCCCATATGTCATGATTTCTGCAATCACGTCGATTTCGACGTCACATTGTGTAATGATTTTGATTTGATGATTTTAGTCAATTAATAGATATTTTTTCCTGTTTGGTCAATCCAGGCTAACATTGCAATCTCATCCTGCACAGTGGTGGTGGGGAGGGGGGGGGGGGTGGTAGTACATACCACTTAAGTGACAGGGATTTTTTTTAGGATATGTTATCTCTCAAATTTCACTGGATCGGGTTTAGACCACCTACCGAGAATGTTTGGAAGGTTTATTGGACAAACAGGTGCAAAAGAAAACCACAAACCTTGTTTTGAACTGCCCTGCTATCGTAATCGTTCCCCCCTACAAAAACCATGCTTTGCTTTCTGTCGTGCACGACAGAACTACTAAATCATCACTTAATTACATAAAGATGGCGTATTCGTCTAGTCACTTCATGTGTTATCTAATACATTGGTAGCATTCCAAATATGTATAAAACCTGGGTTCAAAAAAACAAAAAATTGGGGGGCGCTTCTTTCTGGAAATCTCCTCTGTCTCTTTAAAACCTCGACGGAGTTGGATGCAATATTTTTTGTTCCTAAATTAGCATGATATAACTAAGAACTTTTGAACAAATGTTTAAAGGTGATTTTTGTAATTGTCCACTGGGACCGAGCTATGTAAAAAATACACGTACGAATTCCCTAAATCCCAATCCCAATCGAGCAAATCGTGCCCCCCCCCCCCTGTCTGAAAAGCCGTTGCAAATTACCTACGGGCTGCACTTACGCAGGCGCAGATTCCTTTGCCAATGATTTATTTTTTGGGAGAGTCTATTGGCATTACCGTAATGCGAATTAGTGTGAGTTGCCAAGTAATTCGCATTATCCGTAATGTGAATTATAAAGGGTTTGCCAGCTTATTCGCATTATCGTAATGTGCACAATGACGTAAATATAACCCAGATCCCGAAGATTCTTCTAAACTGCGTCAACCAAAATCTAGGTGCCCAAAAGTATTATAATGGCATACGCACTTCAAAACCTAGTTTGGGCACCGCCATATTTGTTTTACGTATCGTCGTATGTTGGAAAGTCCTCCTTTTTGCATATTTTATGAGACAACGCGAGTATTTTACGTTCGTCACACTCATGAGTGAAACAACAACACCAACTGAGCCATGCTATCTCACTGAACTCAAATTCTCTTTTCCAACAAAATTAACAGGTCACGGGAGACTTTTTGTATAAGGGATGCAGGAATCTTTTTAGAAGCATAGTTTCCTGTCTTGCAATCGCTTGGTTTTTTCGCATAATTATTGCAGAAAATCGGTCCGATCAGACATGGAACACTGGGGAAATGCACCTGTAACATACGCGTGACGCCAGATTTTTTATTGCCGTGTGCTTGCGCCTCAACAGTGACGACAACGCGCCGTGCTTATCGCAGCCAGCAACAACCTCGGCGCGCTGTGTGTGAGAAATCGGTTACAGGTTTGGGCTATTCCATAATCCACGCGATTCTCCTCTTGGTTAATATTCCCGCTCTATGATGTAGAATTGTGAACGGGTTGCCAGCTTATTCGTACTAACGATAAATGCCGATTAGATATGATTGCCGGCTTATTTCGCGTTACAATCATGCGTTTAGATCTAGTTGCTAGCTTATTCGCCATGAGTAAATGCTAATTAGGGCAGCTATTGATTACGTAATGCGAATTAGATCGGTTTGCGGGTAATTCCCATTATGGTAGTACGACGTGGATCGGTGGTCAACGTACAAATCCCTGTGAATCTAGTGCAGCTATTGAGTGAGTTCGCCGAATGTGGTGGATCTGCACGTTTGCCCGTGAGTGGTGTGTGCTTTGCTTGTGCGCGGGATGTGTTTGTGTGTTTTGTGTAGGTGTTGTGGTGTGTGTGGGGGGGGGTGCATTTTGTGGTTATCATTCTATGTGCGAGATAATCAATGCTTATTGAAGCTAATTTATCAATTGGCTTAGGAAGATTTCAGGATGGGTTGCCCACTTGAGGTGCCGAGTGGGAGGGAAAGGGAAATTTCCCAATAAAATAAAGTGTATTTTTTTTATTTTTTTTTTTTTTTTTTTTTTTTTTTTTTTTTTTTTTAATGTTTTTATTTTTTGGTTGTTTTTTATTTTTTTTTTTTTGTTTTGTTTTTTTTTATCGTTTGTTTTTTTTAATAAAACACAAATATATTTTTTTTATTTTTTTTTTTTTTTTTTTTTCTCCCCCCCCCCCGCTAGAATAAAAAATGACGGATTTTTTTGGCAAAAAAATCGATTTTGGGCCA
Organism: Ophioderma brevispina; assembly: GCA_023653785.1. Taxonomy (NCBI): domain Eukaryota; kingdom Metazoa; phylum Echinodermata; class Ophiuroidea; order Amphilepidida; family Ophiodermatidae; genus Ophioderma; species Ophioderma brevispina. The sequence continues at coordinate 8,617 of JAMKCH010041223.1, forward strand.
AATTTGTTAAAATTTTGAACTCTGTAAGTTTTGTCCGCACCAAAAAAATACTTTTCCCCGCTGGGGGAGGTGGGAAGCCTTGGAATTGATGTATTTGTTAAAAAGTTTTTCAGATTATCGCTTGGCTGCACGGTATTTTAGCCCCCACCAAAATCATTGGGTGCCCCCAAGCCCCCCCCCCCCCCAAGCCTAAACAGCTTGCTAGCCTATGTTTTATGCCTTCATATTTTTTCTGGAAATATCTCGAAGGGCCGCATGTGAGCTCGAGCGGGCCGCCGCAGGTGTGATAGCTCTCTCGGTTTACGTGAATTACCTTAGTAGGCGGGAGCAGGACTTGGGGGTTCAAACACCATCGTTCAGTCCCACTACTCTCAGCCTTTGACACTTGGAGTTTAGTAGGGACCCTCTATATCACTGCAGGTAGTGGTATTGGGGTCCAATTGTTTGGTGTCACTTTTCAATGGGGCCAATTAAGTTTTACCACGGGTCAAACTTTTAAATTAACTCCAATCATAGTGAAATGTATGGCCATATGTGTCCGTCCTAGTCTAAGTAATACAAAATGTATAGTTTGTTACCATCCATGACATTGGTTTTAGAGTTTATTGGGGAAATGGCTAAAGTGCAAAAAAAGGTCAATTTCCACTTGTACAGGGTAAAATCAGAAGTTGCTCCAATTTTGGTAAAAAATGAACCAATTGTTCATCTTCTAGCTTAATGTGTCAAATAAGGAATAGTTTGATGATCTGCACTGCATAGTTATCATGCTATGTGACAAATCTGTCCTGGGGAACATAATCCAGTGGCATTGACCTTCTTTGACCTTTATCATCTCGGTAAGTAAACATTTACATACTCAAAACTAACTTTTTGGGAGTCCTCATTCTTCAGCCAATAATTTGCAAGCATTTAAAATATAATCAGAGTAACTTTCAATTTACCCCTGTACAATTGGAGTTTGACCTTTTTGACCCACTTTTAGCCATGTTAACCCAATAAATCTAAAACCAATGATCATAGATGGTACAAACATACAGTTTTGGAATCCTTACGACTAGACGGACAAATTGGCATACATTTCAACATGTGGTGGAGTAATTTAACAGTTTGACCCCTGTGTCACCTTAATTGCCCCCTACTGAAAAAGTGACACCTGACAATTTGACACCACTAACTACCTTGCATTGATGTAGAGCGTCCATACTAGACCTAGTAAAGGTGTCAAACCTTAGATGTAGTCGGGCATGAACGAACTCCCTAAATAGGACCCCCTATTATATTCTGCTCCTGCTCTATAGAACATTTGGTTTTGTTAAAATTAACCCTTGCTGCAAATAGATAAAGAGGATGATATAAAGAATGGTAATAACCAATACGTTTTAAGTTGGTAAGTGGCGTTCGTTTAAAACTGGTATTCGTATGAAACTACATGAATGTGGGACTGGTTTCTTGGACATAGGCGATGGTGATCATCTCTGCAAGTTTATAGAGTTTAGCTCGATGTGTCTTTTAAACTCAACCTTGATCGGTAGTATGCAGTGGCGTAACAGGCATGGCGGCGCAGGAGGGGGGGCATGGGGGCATTTGCCCCCTAATTTTTTTTTAAAAAATCCCCCCCCCCCCCCAGTTTTCCCCCCACCCCTGGTCCTAAGAAAAATGAGGATTTTTGGCAAAATTCGCGGCGATTTGGGGCCAAAATCACCAAATTTTGGGGAAAATCTTGGCCGTTTTGGGCCAAAATTGGTTCAAAAATCTCCAATATTTGATATACTTGGCCCCCCCCCCGATTTCACTTTTGTTGCCCCCGCCCCCCCCCAAACAAATGTCACCTTTGGCCCCCCTCCAGAAAAAGAGGTCTGGCCCCGCCACTGGAAACAGACCGGGGGGCGTTGCCCCCCCCCGGACGACTTTGGCCGGGAAAAATTTGCAAAAATCAGTGCTAAATCAGCCGTTTTTCAATTTAGCCCTCTGACCGGGGAAGCAATTGGCCTTTTTTGACCCCCCGAAGAGGGAAAATTTCCCAAACCGGGAACTTTGCCCCCCTCAGAGAAGAGACGGAAGGCCGTTACACGCCACTGTTAGTATGTGTACGGATGTTGTTTTGATGGGAGTATGATTTTCCATATCACATGGGCCCGACATATTTTTCCCACAGTAGGCCTATGAATTTCCGCCCAATTCATGGTTTTTCTTTAGATAACCGCAGCTACGCCCGCCGGTTTCTTTTATATATATACTGTATTGTAACAATACAATTGTCTCAGGGCCCCACCCCGTGTTAGCAAGTCCACAGCGGTTTGGATGTTTCGTAGACTAGCGGTGGAAGAAATTATCATGAAAAAAAAGGGCCTCCTGAAAGGTGTGTGTTCCGATCATCTTTGGACCCCCCTGATTTACCCGGAAGTAGTAAGGCTAATCGATTTTGACATCAGATGAAAGGCCGTATTTCTCATCGTCGTCCTGAAATTTGAGCCCCCTCAAATCATCCATTCCTCCGAATATACACTAAAAAACCGCCGAATTAATGCCAACCATCAATATTATAGCACAGGGTTGAAACAGGCTCCAAGCGAATTATTGCTTCTAACCATCAAAACTGCAAGCTTTGTTGTTTCCCAGAGTATTTTAATGGGGTGTTTGTCCAAGTCCAGGCTCTTAAATATCAGTAAGAACACAATAGAACATATATTAATCGCAACAGAGCACGCCGCTTTATTAATGATATGGAAGGTCTTATTTTTTAGTAAGAGAAAAACACCTGGTTTTATGTCAAACTGTATAATGTGAAAAAAAAGTGGTCTCCCCTCAGTTTATCCACACCCGTACAAATCATGAGTTATTATAGTATACTAATTATAATAACTCCAGCACTTTCATGTGGTAGAGAAATCCAGCCAGAGGTACTTTGATAGGGTCAAAGATAACGGCATAACTTTTATAATTAATAGGCCACTCACCCTAAGTCCTATAGGTTAGGGGGGTAAGGTAAAGAGAGTGTTTTATTAGGTGCGAAGTCGCTTCTAAAGTTATTCCAAATAAAACTTCATCAGCTATGCCATTCATGATTGAATTACGCATTTGGTTTGAGAGAAAAATGGAGCAATAATGGCAAAACGTTTGGCACCCTAAGCAGATTTTATTAGATAATAAAAAATAGATTTTTTTTTGTTGGCCATCTAGATGGTGGATCAAATGGATAGAGCATCCTATATGTGAGTGCTGGACCAATACCCCCCGGGTAAAATACCGCGCCGCCTGCACGAAAAGTCAAACGAGAGTACGAACCACTGCATTCGGAGATTTGCGAGTGTCCGATATGTGGAATATTGAACACGTTGCATCTAATTCCGCATTACCATAATGCATGAGCTGCAAGAACAGCCATCTTAATCGTATTCTCGTAACGTAACGCGAATAACGTTTCAACCCGATCTACTTCCGCATACGTCTACTCATTGGAACATCAGATTAAATTCTTGAACATAATAACCATCCTTTCTTGCGGAATGATTTTATTTAAGAAAGCGATTGATTTTAAGGCGAATCCGGTATAAAATCGAAGTCAGCGAGCAAGGCAATTCACATCCGTAATGCGAATAGTTGAGGACGAGCTGCGTCTAATTAGCATTACAATAATGCGAATACCACTTCGTTATTTGCCTTTGGCCCATTCACTTTTGTATAGCTTCCACATACATGTTGATTTCAAGTTATTCTTTGTCATCGTAGCCAAACTTTAAATGCATTCCGGACGCTAGTTTTGAAGAGTACGTAGCCTGCAATGAACTATACTAGGTTGAATAACTGACACTGCCATGCCGGGGACATGCACCCCAATGAATTCGGTCCTCCCATGCAAAGCTTGACAAGTCATAGCCCGGG